>ML778233.1:380575-451888 GCA_009831015.1 Picea engelmannii | reverse complement strand
GGGTAACAGTGGTGGCGGTACTTGCATTGGTGGTCCTTGCGATGATGTCCCCCGACCTCGATTTCCCCGAGTCCTAGCCATCTTGAATAATTGAATTTGTTTCCAACCAAATGCTTATTAGAAAAGAGTTTAAGGCCTTCAACGTTTTATTTAAACTTATACTTGCAACGTAGGGTTAGGTGTAACTTTTTTTATACTTGTCTATAAACAGACATTACTCCCATAAGGTAAGTGGCTTAGGTCAGGGTTAAAACATCTAAGCTTGGTATATTGGTAAGTATCATATTGTCTCTCTTGCCTTTCTAACTTCTTTAATCAATGTCTAACGCTTCCCTATAACACTTTATACTCTTATAGAGATTTTTATTTTTTTTTTGTAATTAATCTCTTATAATTAGTCGTATATCCCTTCCCCTTTCTCATTGATTAATCATGCATTAACGTTATCAAATTCCAATGCTAATCTAACCATTACATTGATTAGCATTATTTTAATTAATAAATACATTTATTTAATATGTATGGTATCTAAATAATTATGTTGATTATCTAATATTATATATGGGTATGTTTAAACTTAAAGTAAGGAGTTTGAGAAATAATGTATATATTATATTTTACAAAGACCTTATATAACCCTATATATTATATAAACATATATATATATATATATATATATATATATATATATATATATATATATATATATATATATATATATATATACATTATAGGGTATTTCTAATTAAAATTTTGCAACAATTAACAATTTAATTAATATAACAAAATTTAAATAATATTAAATAAAAATTTAAATAACAAAAAAAAATTAAATAAATATATATAACAAAAAACAAAAAAACAATGGTTTTAAAAATAAAATAAAAGAAAAATGAACAACACTAGGTATCGTGGGTCCTCGCATGAGGCCCATGTGCCTCCTGCTCCCTCGCATCAAAATAATAATGAAACTAAAAAAATAATAAAAAGAATGAAAACATCGCTCAAACCCTAATCGCTACATCCCCTTCGTCGTTTGTTTGGTCGTCTGGGTAGTTTGAGTGTGATGTAGGTGTGGCCCTAGCTCCATGATCGATTTCCCAAAGGGCGGGGCCATGGTTTCCAGGCTGACCTCCACCTTCTTCCTCCCGTGTTCATATCAGGACTGTACAATGCATGGCGCAGTAGATTGGGGCACTACCCACCCACGATCGAACCTTGAGGTGAGAGGAGGAAAAGGAAGGATGCATAGCCACCCTTCCTCCTTACTATTCTCATGACAGGATAACTGTTTCGGTTGCCTTACCTTCCAAGTTCCCTCGCTCGTCTCTCAGCCACCAACAACCCATGCTAATGCCAAAGCAACCGACCCCCAGTGCAGATCTTGGTGGTAGAGCTTCATAAGCCAAAGGAGGTCGCGAGGTTTTAAATCATTTCATTCTCAAAGCAGCATATACAATGGCACCAATGGCCTTAGGGTTTGCAAGCTAAGTTTTTTTTAAATTTAATTTAAAAAAATTAATGAGTGCTTTGTTTATATATATATTTTTGTTTATTATATATATATATATATATATATATATCTATAATGTTACAAGCTATGAGTTTACTCTGTATTTGTTGCAAAAGCATGTTATCTTTCCGACAAGTTAAAGTAAGAATTACCAATGGTCCTGCCTTCTAAAGCTATGATAAGAAACAAGTCTTTTTTTTTCCAGATAAATGTCACGGATTGTGAAGACTCAATAGTTCTAGTTGTTAAATCCCACAAAACCCTAAATTAGTGAATGCATTGTTATTGGATGTTGCATTTATTCAGGCTTTTGTTCGCTTAAAATGTCTATTTAGGGTTTTTGGCCAAATCTAAAGAAAAATTACCTAAAGGAAGAGTTTCATCTTCCTAGCAGAAAGTGGCAGATTCGAGAGCAGAAAAAGGCAGGTTTGAGCCGTTGAATTTTCAGGGAGTTAGTCATACCATAACCACCTTCACTAATAATAACATGCAATATGGTTTATTGTTAAAATATGCAGACTTTTGTAGCTAAGTGTTTATATATATATATATATATACTATGTATTTGATATTTAAAAAGATCTAGTGCATTTTTTTTGTCTGGTTCATTTCCTTGTTTCTCTTCCATGTTTCTCATATTCAGAAATTTTAACATCATATAACTCTTCATTCATGATGTCTCTATCCTTTATAGGTACATGTGGAAGTTCTTATGAGTAACCATGTGGATGAATAGGGCTCTTACGATTAAACATATGGCTAGACAAATAATCTCTTGGTTTAGGTTTCATTGAGTAGTCTTCCTTAGGATCTTAGGGTTAGTTGTTTTGGGTAAACTCTGGTTGTTTAAATTTCTAGGTTATTGTTAGGATAAAAGTATAAACTTTTTTCTCAAGGGTGGGTTGACCCTACTCCAATTTTTTGAACCAGCCTTGATACGAAATGTAAATCCCTTCCCAGGGCTTCATAGAAAAACTTTGAAGTTGTAATCAAGACAATCTAATTTCATGAAGTCTGAAATTTAAATTCTTTCTCATTCTTTTTCTTTTTAACAAGTCAATAAAACCATAATCAATTACATGACATCAATTTCATGAATACATAGTGAAATTTAATTCAAGAAAAGATAATTTATAATTTACCTCTTGAATAAGAAGGTTGTCATGGTTGTTGTTGTTTGTTTTCTCTTGTTGTTGAGTGCCTTGTGTTGTTGAAACTGAAATTGCCTAAAATTGTTTCCTCCCAACCAACTAGGAACAGAGCCTCTTTGGCTCCCTAGCTCCAAGAAATCAGATTTACTGGCCCCCAAGCCCAAAATCCCAGCAACTCAGTCCACTAGTAAAAACCCCCAAAGAAATATTTCCTCCTCCCCCTTTTCCTCTCTAGTTTATCCTTATGTTCCCAAAAAAATCTCCCCCTTTATCCTTATGTTCCCAAAAAAATCTCCCCCTGTCCAACCCCATATTTCTTATCCTCCTCTCTCAAATCCTCCCCCCATTAATTTCCCATATGCATTATATTTTATCATTAATTATTTACCTAGCTTTAATAAAATAAAATAATAATTATTTTGATTGTTGCATTACTGAATTTAAAAGATAAATATAAAATTTCAATAACTCGTTAATTAATTGACTTAATTTAAACTAAATTAATCATAATAATTACATTGAATTAACTATGTGTTACATTTAGTCCCCATTTTCTTCCATAAAGTCCTCCAAAATTGACCCAAGAACCAAGTATCTCTATCAGACATAATAGTTTTTGGAAGCCTATGCAATCTAATAACTTCTGGAAAAAAAAATTATGCCACCCTCGATGCATCACTATTTTTCTTGCAAGCAATGAAATGAGTCATTTTAGAAAACATATCAACAACCAAAAAAATAGAATCATTACCTCATTGTGTGTTTGGGAGCCCCAACACAAAATCCATGCTCATATTTGTCCATGGGTCTGTGGGCACTAGTAATGGCATATACAACCTTGTGTTATGTGAGTGTCCTTTAGCCATTTGGAAAATCCTACATTGTTCGACATACTTGGTTATATCATTTTTCATCTTCAACCAGTAATACTTATTTTCGATTAAGGCTAGTGTATTATCCTTTCCAAAATGTCCTTCCAAACCACGACTGTGAAGTTCTTTGATAATGTTTTCCCTCATTGAACCAATTGGAATACATAGTTGTTTTCCTTTGAGGAGGTAGCCATATTGCATAAAATATTCACCCTAATTAAGATCCATGTTCCTAGCGACTGGCTTCTTCAACCATTCCACAATCTCTTGAAAATCATTATCAGACGCATAGAGATCCTTTAATGAAGCAAACCCAATTACTTGATTTTCGATGGTTGCCAAAAGAACAGTGCATTGACTCAAAACATCTGCAACTTGATTTTGTCGTCCTGATTTGTGCTTCAGAACAAAGGTGTAGCCTTGTAAGAAAGAGACCCATTTTGCACGTCTATTGTTCAATTTATTTTGGGTGTTTACATATTTTAATGCAATGTAATCGGTAAATAACACAAACTCTTTCGGCACTAAATAATGCCTCCAATGTCGCAATGCTTGCACAATTGCATAAAATTCTACATCATATTTGGAGTAGTTCTTTCTTACCTCGTTCAAATTTTCACTAAAGAATGCAATTGGTCTACCCGCTTGGCTAAGTACAACTCCAATGCCTACATGTGAAGCATCACAGACTATCTCAAACACTTTATCAAAATCCAGTAAGGCTAATATGGGTGCCTCAATTACCTTCTTCTTTAGAAACTTAAAACTTTCCTCAGCTTCATTGGTCCACGTGAATGTCTTCCTTTGGTGCAATTTGTTATGGGTGAGACAATATTGTTAAAATTTCAAATAAATTTTCGGTAAAAGGTAGCCAGTCCATGAAAAATTCTTACTTATGTCACGTTGCTAGGACTAGGCCACTCCAAAATTTCTCTGACCTTCTTTGATTCCATCTTGACTCCTTTACTCGAGATGACAAAACCCATAAATACCAAACTTTCTTGCAGAAACCTACATTTCTTCAGTTTTGCATAAAGTTGGTGTTTTCTCAATGCATCCAATATAATTTTTAAATCTTGCAAGTGATCTTCTTTGTTGTTACTGAAAACTAGGATGTCATCAAAATAAACGACAACAAACTTACCAATATAAGGTCGAAGCACAATGTTCATCTACTGCATGAAAGTATTGGGTGCATTGGACGGCTCGAATGGCATCACCATCCATTCATATAGTCCATCCCTAGTCTTGACGACATTTTTCCATTCATCCCCTTCGCGGATCCAGATCTGGTGGTATCCACTTCGCAAATAAATCTTACTAAAATATTTAGTTGGACGACTAGCACATCCATCATGCCATCCAAGCGCGGTATAGGAAACTAATATTTGATGGTAATTTTATTGATTGCTCTACTATATGTGCACATCCTCCATGTATTATCCCTTTTTGGAGTCAACAATGTCGATACAACACAGGGACTCATGCTTTCTCGTACCAAACCTTTCTTTATAAGTTTTGTCACTTGTCGGTTGAGCTTTGCATGTTGTGTAGGACTCATCCTATAGGTTGCCTTATTAGGTAAAGATGATCCTGGGATTAGATCAATTTGATGTTGAATATCCCTCTTTGGTGGAATACCATCAGGTAGTTCATTAGGGATAACATCAACATATTCTTCTAGTAACTTGGCCACTTCAGTAGGAATTGGTACGTCTTCCACAACTCCTTTTTGCACTATTGATGCATAATAGAATCATGTTGCCTTCGTTTCCTTAACAAACTCTCTTTCTGACAACATATTCACAGTTTTTCCCTCATCTTTAAGGGGAAATAAGACGACTCTTGATCCATATTTCCAAAAGGTGTAGGTATTCTTTCCTCCATCGTGCATAACTTTTCAATCATGTTTCCAAGGCCTCCCCAATAACAAATGACATGCATCCATTAGAATGATATCACACCATACTTCATATTTATAAGTCTTACCAATGGAAAACTTGGTCAAACATATTTTATTAATGGTGACTTCATTCCCCTTTTTGAACCATGCAATTCGGTAATGATGGGGATGTTTTTCATAGTGTAATTTCAACTTATCTACCATATTTTTGGAAACCATATTCTCACAAATGCCACTATCAACAATAACTTGACATACCTTTCCCCTGGAAGTGCATTTGGTTCAAAAAATATTTGTCTGAAGCCAAGAATCTTCATTGTCACTACTCTGCCTTTGCTCTTTTTCGGGAATCATCATTGACCTATGTATCATGAGACTCTCCCCGATATTAGGTGGGACTTCATATTAAGCACCTTCTTCATTCTCAGCTTGGACCAAGTTCAAACTAGGTTGTTGTCCTTGATTCGGCTCTTGCATGTTATAATTTGGTCATTCAAATGCTTGGTGGCCCTCTACACCACACCTGAAACACACATAAGGTCCTCCTCTACCACCACCGTAACCTTTACCCCTCTGAAATCCTCTTCCTTGTGGTTGATTCAGGTTACCTTGTCGAGTATCTTATGATTTCTCAACTCCTTGGGATGATTTGCCTCTACCATAGTTAAAACCACCCTGTGAGGCAGACGATGTATCCCTCCTTGCTCCTCTATTCCTTTGAGAAAATTGTCGATTTTTCTTTTCCTCGACCTTTAAGGCTAATTGGTATGCTTCTTACACGTTGCAAAACCTATACATACTCAATTCATCTTGAATAGAAAATTTTAAACAATTCACATACCTTGCAGCGAGTTTCTCATCAATTATGATTATATGCTTGATTAGATATATAAATTTCTTCTTTATTTATAATATATTATATAGTACTAACCTTACTTCCTAGTTAATCATGTTTGTTTTTTTATTTTTTAAAATCTCTACTCAACCCATCTTAAAAAAAATTAAAAGAATTTATATTATAATCTTGTGATCATAACATTTCTTAATACATTTTTTCCAACTTAAAATTAAAATAATAATTCTTAATAACACATTAAATCTAATCCAATTTTATATTAATCAAGTATACCCTATACCATAACATTCTTAGGTTTTCTACTTTTGTTGAGGTTCATTAAATTTTAAACTACATACAAAATAAAAATAAATATCTATATATGACTCGTTGCAAACTATCATTACCAATTCCCCCAGTATACTAGTAAAATCTTGGTTGCATTAACAACAGTATTAATAGTCCAAATTGTATTTCACAATGGTAAAACTTATTAATTATGAGGTTTTCAAAGGTAAAAATACTTAATGGAGCATAATCGGACCCTCCAATAATAGTTAAGAACACAATCTTTTTAAACTAATCCTTTCATTGCCAACAATATATAAACAAAATAGAGTAAAAACTAAATATACATATGCATCAATATATGAATAATATCGCCTATATGAGGAGGCGTTGTTGTAGTTACATAATTGGAGTAACAAATTCGTGTTTCACAATGACCATTGTGATGTTTTTATTGTAATAAAAATAATTACATTTTTATAAAAATGTGTTTCGCATAATCTTTCTACACGAAATTTTATTATCATTTTTATTTTGCAATCCTAACATTAGAATTAGAAAGGTTAAATTCATTGTTTGCAAGCGTTTTAGAATAAGAAATGTTAAATTCATCTGTAATAATTCATTTTTATTTTGCAATCCTAACATTAAAATTAGAAATGTTAAATTTATCTTTAATAATTCATTGGTTACAAGTGTTTTAGAATTAGAAATGTTAAATTCATTTTTAATAATTCATTTTTTGCAAGCTTTTTTAGAAATAATAATTGAATAATTATTGATATTTAGTAAGTAATAAAACAATTATTCAAAAATTATCAAAGATATATTTTTGGTCCTATTGAATTTAGAATGGCAAGTTTAGTTTTCAGTTTTTTGTCGGCTCGTTGATCCCTTGATGATCCACCAATTGACCTCCCTACGAATTCCACAGAGTATTCCCCTTCCCCAAAGACCCCTAAGCCACAATGGGTTATATGGAAATGTACCTCTTTAGTAATGCAATTGAATAATGAAGTCGTTGAGTTTAAGAAGAATTTATATTTCACAACAAACTTCAATAAACCAAACTTTCATTAAATACTAATGAAATTGTGTTTAGCATTATGGTATATATCCAACATTAGGGTGCAAAAAGTGTCTTTCTTTTAGCTCAAGCCCTCCTTTGATAGGTTCTATGGTTCATGTCACTTGTTCAAACTCATACAAATATGTATTTTATAGAATTACTAATTACTTAATATTCACTCGTCTATGTGTCACTCATATGCACAAATGCACATATAATTATTTATTTAAAATTATAAAATAATGAATTATTCTCACCCAACTCCCCCATTTCATATTGTCACTCCTAGGTGTTCCTTTGATCTTTTCATCACTTCATATTTTAGTGGTCACACATGGAGTTATTGATTTTACTTATTTATTGGTTCACTTTAACTTCTTTCAACCCATTTTTCTTTTCTCGCACTTCTATTTGAATTTAAATTCTTGCCCATCTTTCTTTTCCTTGATTTAAGGGTATACTAGTTATTAGTTTTTGTTAATTAATAAAATAATTATTTTCATTTCATACACTTATAGAATATAATTATTTGCTTATTAACTTCTAATTAACTAGATCTTCTCTCTCGATATGAAATACTAATTTAACTTATATGTTTATTTATGTTACTATCTTTTAATTTACTTTTTTGTCTTAGTAGAATGTATAACTATATAATTATTTTTTCACTTTGATAAATATGTATGTTAAGCTAATTTTCTTTGATACTTTTCATTTTAATTTTTTTCATTATACGATTAACAATTCATAAATGATACCAAGGGTATCATGTTTACCATGCCCTTCAAGAATTACACTTGTGTATTTCCAAGGGTCTCATGTTTCACATGCCCTTCAAATATACAACTTTTCTTGATGGAGAAATAATGCAACTATGGAGACTTTACTAATTCAATATTTTTTGTCATTTGTTGAGAAACTAATAGTCACTGAGAAATAAGGATATCATCTTATTTCGTGCTCTTTAACTAATACTCGTGAGTGACTAAGTCTGCGGCCTACCCTCACAGCAACATGCAACCTCAAAATAAAAGTGTCTCTAGCTTTTCAACTTGGGCCATAGAAAAAAAAAAATGCTAGTAGGTGGAAACAAAGATGTTGCTCCTTCTCTCCTAGTGATACTTAGTACGCTTTCATACAACCTCATTTCTCTTATGTTGATCAATTGACAAGCATGTTCCATGTGCCTACACACACTACAATCAACACATCAATAATTTCATAAGCCAAAATCAAAATATAACACAGTCCCATAACTTTTATGGTTCCATGACTCAATCCGGAATCCGATATAATATTGACAAAATCTTGCGTCAATACACTCATGTGGTTCCCTGTCACACTAGGCAAATCATCAGTAGCATCTACATGTTAATGTATTCAACATTTCCATTCTAGTTTATCTAAATCATATGAATCAATACCATCAGTTACATCATATCAATGCACATAAAATCCATCTACATTATCATATAAACCTTTAAATAAATATATGCGGTAATCGTCATTTAAACTCAATCAGATAATTACAAGTTTAAGTTTCATCATCATAATATCAGTGAATAAACCACGTCATTTGTAAACAAATGCCCTTAAATAATAATGTTTAGTCTATCTCAATAGTCAGATCAAAATGGGGGACTACATCTTCCACGAATCCATTCCAACAAGTGTAAAAATGTAGGAAAGAATAGTCCAAGCCATTGTATTTCTCTCAAGAAGACCTATTATGGTGTTCCTTGGCTCAATTACAATCAAATCTCAACACAAGCATATGGATTTTGAGGTTTCTATCTTTCCCCAACCCCTTTGCTTACTATAGTGTTTGATTTGTCATCAATATTAATCATTTTTCATCTCCTACCAACTACCGAATCATTTGGCTCGCTAATTGCTCACCTAACTCTCAAGTCGATGGGTTCATCATGCATGTTGGAGATGGTTGCAATCATGGAAAACTATTCAACTTAATGGAAGAATAATCAAAGATAAAAACTACTTCCCAATTCAAAAATAAGTTATGTACTTTTGGGTTTGCCTGATAACATGTGTCATCTTTAAAAGTACATAATGAATCCTATTTAGACAATGAATGCAAGGTTATGGTGAGTTCTCTTGAGACATAAAAATGGAAAGTTCGTGAGTTGACACATGACAAGGAAATATTTTTCTATTGACAACTCTTTTCATTTTCCCCTCTCATGTACTTTGTTTTCTCTAATATCAGTACCACCCCCACCCTCACCCTCATATACTATGAATAAAGGTGTGTCACAATCACAATACTCACCCTTTTCCCCTCTCATGTACTTATTGTTGATGATTGCAGTGTTGTGTGACATTCTCCAGGATACGTTCTCCTCTGGACTAAGTTCAGTCGACTTGTGAGAGAGCCCATGTGATGGGTGTATCGTTCTCCTCTGGATTGAGTTGAGTCGATGTGTTGTCTCATGCCTTTGTACTCATGTGGACTTAGTTGATTCGGGCTTGAGATGGTACTCCATATGATTCTCATGTGGACTCAGTTGAGATAGAGATCTGTTGAGTATGATGTCCCTTTGGTTGAGCACAGGTGGACGTATCCCCAGTGGCTGAGCACTAGTGGACGTGTGGATCCCTTGTGATATTGTCTAAATGTAAGATTTACTTGTAACCCCAATTGTGATGTAAAGGGTACAAGTCAGCCTGTTGGGCCCATGATATGATCGATTTTATGACAGTAATTAGATACTTTTGCCGAATGTAAATGTGTTTTTCATGTTTTGAAGAATCTTTTGAAGAGATTTTGTGCCAAAACGCTATGATCCACACCAGGTATGCATAATTCGTGTTTTATGATAATATTGAGTGTAATTCCGTATGTTTTTATGTTTCCAGAAATCTAATTCTCATTTTTGGTGTCATGGGGCAAAATCGCAGCTTGTTTATGCTTCCGGTACTCAGTCCGGCATTCCATCCGGTACTAAGTCTAGTTCTCCATCCGACACTCCGTCCTGCACAAAAACGATGGGCGATTTGACAGTTATGGTATTGGCGGCCAACGATGGGCGAATCAAGGACATGGGTTTTGCTAGTGCCCATCCCCTCCAGCTATTGAACTCTTGACAACTCGATTTTGGGTTGTTATGGTAGGCAATTATTGGTTCGCTTCATTTCGATAGTTAGGGCATCATTAAATGTAATTTATTGTTTTTAGAAGAGGTTCGAACCTCCAGTGGTCGACCTCTCAGTCTGTAAAGCTTATAAATACCACCGCGGTGGCCAAACAATAGGGAAGAAGTTAGGAAGTCGTGTGTTAGAGAGAAAAGACAATTTCCCTCTGTTTTGCCATTTTCATTTTGCCAGAATTGTGTAAAACTGTGTTTTTAGTTTTAATGGTGAATTTGTGTTGTTGAAGATCGTGGTGTGCATTTGAAGAGTGACCACGACTTGTTTGGGGGGGCACCAACAGTCTAGGTAACTATTCTATGAGTTTATTTGTGAATTAGATAGCGTAGATGCATTTTTATTCATTTTTCTATACATGAATTATCATTTTACTTCTTTGTTATTTAATTTGTTGTTTATGATTTAATTAATTTAACTTAGTTTTTGCAGGTTATTATGATAAATCTTGTTAGTATGCAATGAGTTATTAGTTAGTAGAAGCAAGCTTGCAAGCTTAGACACTAACCCTTGTATGCAATTAGAAGATAGCTAGAATTTCTACATGTTGAAATAGAGTCTAAAATAGAGTTAAAAACATAGTTTTAAGACATAATTTTTAATTCATGCTTTCTTTGACAGAGTTTCGGTGGATGGATAGTCATTAGTTTTTAGTTTTCAATTCTAGTTTGCTGATCTAGTTGCCATTTAGCTTTATTTATTTAATTCATCATTTAGTTGCTAATTTGTTTTCTTGTCATATGCTGAAATAGTGTTTAATTTCTCTTTATAAGCATTTCCCTTTTTGCAATTTGAATTGTTAAATATAACTAGTTTAGTTTACTTCATGCAATTTATTTCTTAGATTTAGGTTGCAATTTCAATTTATAGTTAATGATTTTAGTTATGAGTTTGCTTACGTAGTATAGAGTGCAATTGAATTTCATAATCTCTTTATAATTATTGATGATTAATGCATGAGTAATAATCACATGGATATGCAGGGTAATTGATGTTGTTTCCATAATGGCTAAGTTTTCATTGGATTGTCTATTTCACACTTTTGATTTTGCTATTGAAGTCAATATCGATTTTATCCCTCTTGAATTATCTTTTATTGTTAAGTGTCATCGTGATATTATATGACACCAGAGACACTCACATAACCATCAACACTATATTTGAGTTTTTAGATAGTTTATTGCTTTCATAGGTTAGAAGATAGTTTCTTGTTTTCATAGATTAGAAGATAGTTTTCTTGTTTTTGTAGGATAGATAGTCTTTTGCTTTGGTAGATTAAAGAGTAGTTTGCTTATCATAGATCAAAGATTAGTTGTTAATTCTTCTTGCTTTCAATTTAGTAGATTTCCTTTTGTAAATTAGAAATAGTTGTGAAGATTAGTTCAAGAATAGAGTTCACTTGTTTCTTAGCTTAATTAGTTACTTATTGAGTAGTCTTACTTAGTTTACTTGTTGTAGGAGTTATCATAGGATTAGCTAGTTGTTTTGCTTGCGTGTTTACTTGCTTTAATAGAATAGTTGATTTCTTGTTTATTTACKTGCTTTCATAGGATAGTTGCTTATTGAATTTAAGTAGGCTAGTTGAAGTAGTTTGTTGTTGTTATTTTCTTATTAGATGAATAGTTTGTTTTTGCTTATTGTTATGATTGAACTAGTTTGCTTTAAGTAGGGTTTTCATTTTCTTTCCTAGAACTATCCATCGATCCTCCGTTCAAATGTTACTTAGGGTACATAGTTTGAATTCCTTAGTAGGGTTTGATCATTAGATAGCTTTGCTTGAATAAATTAGCCTCTAGATAGCCACTTCCTTAGTTAGACTATACTACTACCAACCCTTCTACCTTGGCATATATTTTGCTACAACTCTAAGTTTACTTACCCCGGGTTGACAATTTAATTGAGGGTTTTTATTGTGTTTTTAGTGCATATAGAACACCCATCATTTTTGGCGTCATTGTTGGGGAGTTGTCTCAAGGTAGGAATTAGATCATTTATAAAATTTAGCATTAGTTTGGTGGCGGGGGGACTTTAAGACAAGAGGTAAGAACCTGTGCATCTGCTATAGTAGGTTCCCCCAAACCCAATGGTAGTTTTTCTTTTTCTTTTTGTTTGCTTTCATGAACGGACCTAGAGACCCAAAAGGTAGCTACATTAAATCTAAATCAGACCTTTCAACTAAGGTTCCTTCCGACCTTTTCGGGGGAAGGAACGTTCCACTCATAAAATCCGCAAACCGATACCGAACAAAAAGAGCTAGCTCAACCCAAAGAGCTAAAGCAGACTCTAAAGAAAATAAAACAGAGATCATTATAGAACAAAAAATTGAAGCATCAATAATAGTGGGACAGGAGGCAAGACCACTCGAGCCTTCTGCATAACCAAACAATACAACATTTGTTTTCTTACCACCATCAGGAGATCATAACTTTGTGGACATCATCTTTCTATGAACCAAGTTTTATCAAATGGCAAGATGAACTCAGAAGCAACCATTAGCTTGAGGGAACTTTCTCAAATCCTAGCAGCAGTCGGGATTTCTTCTTTTCAGGAAGAACGCATCTTGACAATAGCCAAGAACTTGTCTACCTCTCCGGAAATATTAGAAGAATCAAGGTCCTATGAGCTAAAAAATGATTTTTCTTGACAAAATGCGAAGGAAGCTGAAAAATTATGGACTACATCCAGTGGAGAACAATCATTAAGACCTAAGATTGAGGAGTTCTCAACATCCATCTCAGCAGATCCTTTATGTACTTCAGAAATCAATCATCAAGAAGAAGAGGATTTGCATAGCATGATGAAGGAGAGCATATAAATTACTATTGATGAACATCAAGATTACATTGAAATTTGGTTTCAAGAGGTCATCAGGCCACAATACTATTCTCTTCTTCAACACCTTCTAATGCCCAAACAAGTAGGTTGGTTGGTTTTTCATATCCAGGTAATCACTGCGGTAACTTTTTCATATATGGATATGAGTATGTTTCTTATGTTGCTCCACACATGGTTACATTGGAAGAATTCTTACACTTGAATAAAGATTTTCCCTTTCTTTTTAGGTAGGGTAGGATAGTAAATAAACGTTGCATGTTGTTAGTTTAGCTTAAAGTCCAATGCATCCTCATTTTACGTTTTATTTTAATAAAATAACTATGAGATACATGTTCCAATGACTTGATCTCGTTGATCTCATTAGTTTATTATATTTTAGAGTGTGGTTTTTGCAAACAGTTTTAGAGATCTTTGTAGGTATTTATATCACCAAGGGTAGACAATTCCAACGAAATATAAAAGAAGGATTTTCTTCAAAAACATTGTTATACTTGGACCTTGTTGTCTGCTAAGCATCAAATGAATAATGACTTGTTGTAGTTAGCCATGTTTTTGCAAAATATTTTCATCTTCTTTTTCTCAAGCCATTTTAAGAAGTAGTTGCTTTTGAAAACCTTCACCATTATATAAGGAAGTGACACTGTAACCATCAAGCTTAGAGGTCTCTCATACAGTTTCTTCAAGAAACCTGAGTAAGTGAGTAAGTATATTTATTAAAGAGTAACAAGGAGTTCTGATTAGCGGTTAGTCATGAACACATCACAATAACTTACAAAAGAAGAAAGTGAGTTGAGCCTAGAGATACCTTTATGTTCTTTCTCAATGGTATCATCCACTACACACTAAATAGCTTGATTATATCATATCTTTATATAGGCCACGTCCGCTTAAGTACCCCTTGCATCAAAAGAATCACTAAGGAATATAATGAAAATCCATCCTCTAACATAAATACCATCCCAATTGAAAAAATAAAGAAAAAGTTGTTTTCAGAGTTGTCCCCCCATCTTCTTGCATAAAACAATCTTATACTAAAATATTAAAAGATGGAGGGCCAGTCTTTGAGGGTGTAAGAGGTTAACTTGTCGGGAAACTGAACAAGTCTGCTGGCAGCAGGTACCGACCTGTGGTATGACTAGGTAAACCCGTCGGAGTACTGAACAGACTTGTTGGCAACGGGGCATTCTACCTAGCGAGGATGATAATCTGACACAAAATAAATAATAAATTTAAACTTGTCCTGATGTACGGCATTACTTGTAGACAAAGCTGACACGAAGTATGTATGGTTAATCTAAGGTTAATGAACTCCATAAATTTTCCATTGGGAACTAACTTTGAGACTATCTTGAAACTCTCTCGCCTACCTCTTCTTATATATATATATAAGATCTCTTATCCTATAGGTGGGGCCATCTTCTAACCATCTTGTCAAACCAATCTGTGAAATTTATCTCTATACTTAACAAGCTGTAAATCTTCGGCTATCGGGAGAACTGACTGGTTTCATATACTTTTGATTGTGCAGTGTCACAATACTTAGGTGTGGGGTAAGGGTTCATGAGTTGACAAATGATAACATTGCCTAGAAAAAGTAAATCTTTGTAAAAATTTATGTGTATTGTTTTCATGATATAGGCTATTACATCAACAATCATTTTATTTTTGAAATGTTAATTCCATGTGTGTTATAAATTTTTATACATCTCCTTAACAGACCACTTATAATTACATGCCTTATAAAATGCGAGATAGAGGAATGGATTGTGTGAGCACGATGGAAAAACAAATAATAATAGAACACTCTTATCTTGTCTCTGCTCCTATTTACTGTATTTGTGGTCTCTGAGGAATCAATTGCCTCAGCCACAAATCTCCTAAGAGTTGGAGACCGCTGGTTTAAACACCACCAGTTGCCAAGAGAAAGCTATAACAGGGTTTTCAAACCTGAATTTCAGAACATCTCTGGAGCTAAGGGATACTCCAAAGAGTGGATAAAAGAGGAGTTAATATAACCCCCCTCTCAAAACAGTAAAGACCTATTGCTAATTCATGGCACAAGGACGTGCCATATCTTTAGTCTGGGAAGAGTTTCCTGAGCTAAAAAAATGCTAAGCATTGCCCATTTGTATAGAAAAACCCATGAGAAGAGGAAGTGAGATTTCTGTCAAAATTCTATCATACTATCTTTTTACAATGTCTTGGGATATTATATCAGAAGTTGTTTATATTGGTATGCTAAATTTTATATTGCTGACATCATTGTGTCTGTTATGAGCTTACTGTGCATTTTTATGCTTATGCTATAGAAGACTTTGTATCCTTAATTGGTTCTTAGAGATCAATAACACATTGTTAAACTCACTACAAATCTGTGTTACACACCTATGAACAGTGGAACAAAGTTAAGTGGCTCTATATTAGGCTAGTTATTTAGTTTAGTATGGTTTTTATTTGGAATTTTCTCGATGAGAATCTAGGTCTAGGGAGCTAGGCCAGGGTTTCCAAAAGATGAGTTGCAAAGATAGAATGGGGCAAGGTAGGTATACTTAGTAGCATTTAGTATTTGTCATTGCGTATAGGGTAGTTGCGGCGAGTTCCACATGGGGATGAGATCATGAATCCATTCATAAGAATAAGGTGTAACATAACATGACAGTTTCATCCAAAACAATGCAAATAACTTTGAAACAATCATAGGAAAGCTTGGAGGTGGCAGCAAATTGTAGCAGAAGAGAAACAAGTTTTGAAGACCTTCCTCGATAAGTTATTTAATGCAAAAGTTATGAATGGAAATATGAATATGTTCTCTACACTCTGGAGTCACTAATCCAAGCAAAAATCTACATATAACCCCTTCACAATTGATTTGAAAACAAACTGTCCAAAAGCGCAGCAACTGTGACAGAAGCGAAACAGAAAAATAGGGGTCAAAGATGGGGCTATAACTTTTTAACAATAACACATTTTACAAAAATATGAGAAATTTTTGTATATAAGGTTGTTCTTAAAATAAACCTCTCTCAGTTTTGTGAAATTCATTCCCATGTTCATGGAATATGTGCCACAAAAGAATGACTAAAACAAGAAATTAAATTGAAGAATTTGATTTTCTGAGATGGGCCTCCAATAAAGTTGAATATCTCCCACTATATGCTACATGTGTAAATAATGAAGGAGGTTATTATTATTTGGTATGTCCTTAGAAAAAACCTCCTTTGAGTTTCCAAAATTCATCTTTATTTTGTTAAAAACTTGTTTTGAAAATAATGACTAAAACAAGAAATTAAATTGGAAAATTTTATTTTCTGAAATAGGTCTCCGAGAGAGTTGAATATATCTCAATATATGATACATGTGCAAAACATGAAAGAGGTTATTGTGATTTGGTATGTCATTAGAAATAACCTCCTTTTGTTTTCCAAAATTCATCTCTATGTGGTCAAAAACATCTTTTTAAAATGATGACCAAAAACATAGTAAAAAACGCAGTGTGGTCTTGTAAAACACTTTTTGTGACTTTTCCTGATCCATTTTTTGATATAGTAGTTCCTGGCCATGTGTCTCTGAAGCTTGATGTCCATGTTGGCCTTTTTCAAGAGCATCTGCAAGTGTTCATTGACTCTTCCAAGACAATACTATCTGTCATTTTCAAATCTTGCCACAATGGTGTCTTCAATGTCTTGTTGACATAGTGAAGGTAGATACTCTGTTTTTTTAAGCTTTCCATTTTCGATTGTTAGCCCACTTTTAGTTCAATAAACAATTGAATTTTCCTTTCTACATTTTAAAGAGCTTGGATAATATGTCCTCTCAAGTGAGGAAGAATGTAACCAACCCCCACAACAACCTCTTTCACCATGGCCTTATCAAACTCTTTGTTTTAACCGAATTGGAAAAACAGGGGCAAACTTGGGATGCATTCATTTATCAATTTGTAAACCCTCACTTGAAAATCAAGACTAGAAAAAAGACACAAGATCTAAGGACTATTTCTCCATCCATACCCCACTCTCCAAGGACTCCAAACCGTCCTGCACAAGCCATTTCTTTACCGAAACAAAAATCCAAGAAGCTTGTTGAAACCCCCGCAGCCTCAGGGCACCACTAAAGCAACACAAGAAGCATAAGGCAAAGTCTTCACAACAAGAAGGAGAAGCTTATAAAGTTGATCCTCCTCAGCGAGCTTAGTCATGAGGGGTAATTTATTTATTTTTGCAGTGGGACCTGCAAAATCTTAAGTGTGAGGGTAATGTTGGGGCCGTGATATGATCGATTTTATGACAGTAATTAGATACTTTTGCCGAATGTAAATATGCGTTTTTCATGTTTTGAAGAATCTTTTGAAAATATTTTGTGCCAAAACACTATGATCCACACCAAGTATGCATAATTTGTGTTTTATGATGATCTTGAGTGTAATTCAATTTGTTTTTATGTTTCCAGGAATCTAATTCGCATTTTTGGTGTCACAGGGAAAAATCACAGCTTTTTTGTGCTTCCGGTACTCAGTCTGGCACTCCATCTGGTACTCCATCCGGCACTCCATCTTACACAAAAACGATGGTTGATTTGGCGGTTATGGTATTGGCGGACATCGATAGGCAAATCAGGGACATGGGTTTTGCTCGTGCTCATCCCCTCCAACTATTGAACTCTTGACAACTTGATTTTGGGTTGTTATGGTGGGCGATTATTGGCTCGCTTCATTTCGGTAGTTAGGGCATCATTAAATGTAATTTACTATTTTTAAAAGAGGTTCAACCCTCCAGTGGTCGACCTCTCGGTCTGTAAAGCTTATAAATACCACTGTGGTGGTCATACAATAGGGAAGAAGTTAGGAAGTTTTATGTTCTACAGAAAAGACAGTTTCCCTCTGTTTTTCCATTTTCATTTTGTCAAAATTGTGTAAAACTGTGTTTTTAGTTTTAATGGTGAATTTGTGTTGTTGAAGATCGTGGTATGCATTTGAAGAGTGACCACGACTTGCTGGGGGAGCACCAATAGTCTGGGTAACTATTGTATGAGTTTATTTTTGAATTAAATAGCGTAGATGCATTTTTATTCATTTTTATGTACATGAATTATCATTTTACTTCTTTGTTATTTAATTTGTTGTTTATGATTTAATTAATTTAACTTAGTTTTTGCAAGTTAATATGAGGAATCTTGTTAGTATGCAATGAGTTATTAATTAGAAGAGGCAAGCTTGCAAGCTTAGACACTAACCCTTGTATGTAATTAGAAGATAGTTATAATTTCTACATGCTGAAATAGAGTCTAAAACAGAGTTTTAAAACAGAATTTTTAATTCATGTTTTCTTTGACAGAGTTTCGGAGGATGGATAGTCATTAGTCTTTAGTTTTCAATTCTAGTTTGTTGATCTAGCTGCCATTTAGGTTTATTTATTTAATTCGTCATTTAGCTACTTATTTGTTTTCTTGTCATATGCTGAAATAGTGTTTAATTTATGTTTATAAGCATTTCTCTTTTTGCAATTTGAATTGTCAAATAGAACTAGTTTAGTTTACTTCATGCAATTTCTTTCTTAGATTTAGGTTGCAATTTCAATTTACAGTTAATGATTGAATTTAGTTATGAGTTTGTTTACGTAGTATAGAGTGTAATTGAATTTCATAATCTCTTTATAACTATTAATGATTAATGCATGAGTAATAATCACATGGATATGCAGGGTAATTGATGTTGTTTCCGTAATGGCTAAGTTTTCACTGGATTTCCTAATTGACACTTTTCATTTTGCTATTGAAGTCAAAATCGAGTTTATCCCTCTTGAATTATATTTTATTGTTAAGTGTCATCATAATATTATAAGACACCGGAGACATTCACACAACCATCAACACTATTAGAAGAGGCAAGCTTGCAAGCTTAAACACTAACCCTTGTATGTAATTAGAAGATAGCTATAATCTCTACATGCTGAAATAGAGTCTAAAACAGAGTTTTAAAACATAATTTTTAATTCATGTTTTCTTTAACAAAGTTTCGGAGGATGGATAGTCATTAGTCTTTAATTTTCAATTCTAGTTTGTTGATCTAGTTGCCATTTAGCTTTATTTATTTAATTTATCATTTAGTTGCTTATTTGTTTTCTTGTCATATGTTGAAATAGTGTTTAATTTCTCTTTATAAGCATTTCCCTTTTTGCAATTTGAATTGTCAAATATAACTAGTTTAGCTTACTTCATGCAATTTCTTTCTTAGATTTAGGTTGCAATTTCAATTTATAGTTAATGATTGAATTTACTTATGAGTTTGCTTACGTGGTATAGAGTGCAATTGAATTTCATAATCTCTTTATAATTGTTGATGATTAATGCATGAGTAATAATCACATGGATATGCAGGGTAATTGATGTTGTTTCCATAATGACTAAGTTTTCATTGGATTGTCTGATTCACACTTTTGATTTTGCTATTGAAGTTAATATCGAGTTTATCCCTCTTGAATTATCTTTTATTGTTAAGTGTCATCGTGATATTATAAGACACCGGAGATACTCACATAACCATCAACACTATATTTGAGTTTTTAGATAGTTTCTTGCTTTCATAGGTTAGAAGATAGTTTCTTGCTTTCATAGATTAAAAGATAGTTTTCTTGCTTTTGTAGGATAGATAGTCTTTTGCTTTGGTAGATTAAAGAGTAGTTTTCTTATCATAGATCAAAGATTAGTTGTTAATTCTTCTTGCTTTCAATTTAGTAGATTTCCTTTTGTAAATTAGAAATAGTTGTGAAGATTAGTTCAAGAATAGAGTTCACTTGTTTCTTAACTTAATTAGTTACTTATTGAGTAGTCTTACTTAGTTTACTTGTTGTAGGAGTTATCATAGGATTAGCTAGTTGTTTTGTTTGCGTGTTTACTTGCTTTAATAGAATAGTTGTTTTCTTGTTTATTTACTTGCTTTCATAAGATAGTTGTTTATTGAATTTAAATAGGCTAGTTGAAGTAGTTTTTTGTTGTTATTTTCTTATTAGATGAATAGTTTGTTTTTGCTTATTGTTATGATTGAACTAGTTTGTTTTAAGTAGGGTTTTCATTTGCTTTCCTAGAACATAGTTTGAATTACTTAGTAGGGTACATAGTTTGAATTACTTAGTAGGGTTTTCATTTGCTTTCCTCCGTTCAAAGGTTACTTAGGGTACATAGTTTGAATTACTTAGTAGGGTTTGATCATTAGATATCTTTGCTTGAATAGATTATCCCTTAGATAGCCACTTCCTTAATTAGACTATATTACTACCAGCCATTCTACCTTGGCATATATTTTGCTACAAATCTAAGTTTACTTACCTCGGGTTGACAATTTAATTGAGGGTTTTTAGTGTGTTTTTAGTGCATATAGAACACCCATCATGTTGAGTATGATGTTCTCTTGAGACATAAAAATGGAAAGTTCGTGAGTTGACACATGACAAGGAAATATTTTTCTATTGACAACTCTTTTCCTTTCCCCCTCTCATGTACTTTGTTTTCTCTAATATCACTCCTACCCCCACCCTCACCCTCGTATACTATGAATAAAGGTGTGTCAAAATCACAATACTCACCCTTTTCCCCTCTCATGTACTTTTTGTTGATGATTGCAACGTCGTGTGACATTCTCCAGGATACGTTCTCCTCTGGACTAAGTTGAGTCGACCTGTGAGAGAGCCCATGTGATAGGTGTATCGTTCTCCTCTGGATTGAGTTGAGTCGATGTGTTTTCTCATGCCTTTGTACTCATGTGGACTTAGTTGATTCAGGCTTGATATGGTACTCCATATGATTCTCATGTGAATTCAATTGAGATAGAGATCTATTGAGTATGATGTCCCTGTGGTTGAGCATGGGTGGACGTATCCCTAGTGGTTGAGCACTAGTGGACGTGTGGATCCCTTGTGATATTGTCTAAATGTAAGATTTACTTGTAACCCTAATTGTGATGTAAAGGGTACAAGTCGGCCCCACCATATGAGAAAGACAATTAATGTTTATTGTAATAATTAATTATATTACTGAATTATTGAGGTCGACCATATTGTGCCAATAGACACACCTATTGTTGTATCTAGTCTTGTATAAATAAAGGTGATTTCCCCATTGAGGAAACACACTTGTCACTTGTCATTTGGAAATTTCAGACCTACTTGTAAGGTTGAAGTGCACACCTCTCTTAGGCACTAGTTTCAAGGTTGTAGAGCACCCTCTTGTGTGCATCTAGGGTTTATGGTTGGGGTATATTCTCTTGAGAATATAGCAAAGGATTGTTGGGTTTTTCTCCCTTGTTTGAGAAGGGTTTTCCCATGATACTTCTTGTGTTCTTGTGCATGGTAATTATTCTTGTGATCTTGGTTATTGCAACACTTGTGTATAGTGTTGTTGCATTTTTTTATGGTTCAAGTACATGCTAAATGAAATAAACCTCATGTGTGAGCCTATCATAGTGAAAATTCAACATGGAATCAGAGCAAAGGACTTGAAAGAGCCATTGCATAAGCTTTCAAATCCAATCGTCCTCTTTTCTACAAACTGTACGACGCTCAAGGGTTTCTGAAGAGAAAGTACGACCCTCTCTTTTTTTAGTTCTTTCAGCACCCTACACTAAAACATTGGGGATAAATTTGGCATAGGAGTGTATGGTATCCTTCAGCGCATCTCCAGAGATTCTTAGAGTGTAATGCCGAGAATTTTTTATTTTTGGCCCTAGGGTTCCACAATTTTCTGCAAAATTTTTGGTTCTAGGGTTTCTACAACTCACTAGTGTTCCTATGACCTTCTAAAGGCTTATTGTTGGCAGTCATAATTCCAACGAAACCTAAGGTTGCTAGCCTAGCGTAGTTGTTAGGGTTTTTAGCCTAGTTGCTAAGGGTTTGTGGAAGAATCCGCAAATCATGAGAAACAAAACCTTGGTGGAAGATAGGCTTGATGGATCAAGCAACTTTAGTTTTTGGAAGTCAAGACTATAGAACACCATGAAAGAGGATGACTTATTGAGTGAGATACAAAAGACTCTACCAGAATCAATTACGATGAAGAGAAGGAAGAGTGGAAGGAAGATGACGTCAAGGCAAGGAATATAATCATCTACTCAGTTAGAGATCATATCCTACCTCGTATTGCCAACCTAAAGACAACTTATGAGATGTATGAAGCATTGAAGAATATGTTTGAGAGTAACAACACCCTCAGAGCTCTTACATTGAAGAGCCAGCTTCAAAATATCAAGATGACAAACGCTGACACTGTTGCTACCTTCTTCATGAAGATTTCAAATATCAGAGATCAGCTAGGTGCCATTGGAGAAGCTATATCATACAAAGAACTTGTCTTGACCACTCTCAATGTTCTTACAAAGCATTGAGAACCATTTCTTCAAAGTATCAGTGGTAGAGTAGAACTACCTACTTTTGATCGTCTATGGACACACTGTACCCAAGAAGAAATAAGACTTATAGCTAGAGGAGTGCAAGACTCTCCTCATGATGACAATCATGCTCTTGCTTTTGATACAAAGAAATGAGGAAGAAATAGAAGAAGCTTCAGTCAAGCATTCAAAGTTAAAAAGACTTCATCAGCTTCAGGTCATAATCATAGAAAAGACAAATCAAAGATTCAGTGTTTTAGATGTAACAAGTATGGACACTTTGTGAGAGATTGTCCTAACAGGAAAAAAGGAAGACATATTGCCTCCATTGTTGATGTTGATCCAAAACCACATCAGAGAGATAAAGACATCAAAGATGAAGCAATCTTATTCATATCAACACCCTCATGTATGATTCCTACTGATATTGATTTGGTTAATCGACATTGGTGTCTCCAGTCACATGACCGGATATAGAGATCACCTGACATACCTTATTGAGAAAGAGTCCAGTCTACATGTTGTACTTGGAGACAATGCCAGATATAATGTGAAAGGAGTTGTAACTTATACATTCCAACTAGATTCTGACATACCCCTTCAATTGAGTGGGGTACTATATGTACCTGGGATGAAAAGGAACCTTGTATTTGTTTCTTCCTTAGAGGATAAAGGCTACAAGGTTACCTTCTCTGAAGGAAAAGTTCTTGCATGGCACAAGAACTCACATATGAATTATGCCCGAGTGATTGGTGTTTGAGAAAACAGTATACAAATTAATTGTCCTACTAATCCAGGCCTTGTTACATGATACTATCAGTTTGAGTGAGCTATGGCATAGGAGACTTGCTCATATACATTATAGAGCCCTTCCTGCTCTAGGGAAGATGGTAACAAGCCTTCCAGAGATACAGGTTCAGCATGATCGTGTTTGCAGACGTTGTGCTCTTGGAAATAATGTCAAGGGGTCCTTTTTGAGCGGTGAAAACAGATCCAATGGGATCTTGAACTTGATACATTCATATGTGTGTGGACCCATGATAGTTGCTTCCTTGAACAAATATTTGTACTATGTGCTCTTCATCGATGATCACTCTCGGAAGATGTGGATTTATTTCTTGAAGACCAAGGATTGAGTCCTTGCGAGATTTCAAGAATTTAAAGCTCGGGTTGAGAACCTAACCGGGAGGAGGATCAAGGTGCTAAGATCATATAATGGAGGAGAGTACACCTCCATGGATTTTAGTGATTTATGTATTGAGGTGGGGATCAAGAGGGAGTACATCGTTCCTTATAACCCTCAGCAAAATGGGGTTGCAGAGAGGAAGAATAGAACCATCATTGAGGCAACCAAAGCGATGATACATGATCAGAATCCACCTATGATTCTGTGAGCATAAGCATCCATGAAAGTAGTATATGTTTAGAATAGGAGTCCTCACCAGATTTTGAAGAACATGGCTCTTGAAGAAGCCTTCGCCGGAGTGAATCCTGAGGTTGGACACTTCATGATATTTGGGTGCCCAATGTACTTTCATATACCCAAGGAGAAGAGGTCCAAGCTAGACCATTCAGGAAGAAAGGGTACGTTTGTGGGGTACAATGAATCTTTGAAGGCATATCG
Source organism: Picea engelmannii (assembly GCA_009831015.1). Taxonomy (NCBI): domain Eukaryota; kingdom Viridiplantae; phylum Streptophyta; class Pinopsida; order Pinales; family Pinaceae; genus Picea; species Picea engelmannii. The sequence goes on along the minus strand of ML778233.1, from coordinate 427,260 downwards.
GATATACATCCCCGGTCAGAGACAAATCAAGGTTAGTAGAGATGTCATTTTTGAGGAAGAAGTAGCCTTCCGAAGATCCAGATAATCTCAGATGTAGATTGACAACGAGACAATACCTTCTCCCCCTTCAACAATTTAGAGGGAGACAACCATTGATCCAGTTGATCCAGTTGATGTTCCCGGAGACATTGTAGTAGGCCATAAAAGGCCTGCCTCTGCTCGACAGACTCTACAAGAGGAATAAGGAAATGCAGCTCCTCGAGGCACATTCCAAGAGAGAAAGAGACCATAGAGATTTTCAAGTTATGTTTCATCCATGAGCCACATCATTGATACTGAGCCTTCTTGTCATGGAGAAGCAGAAAGTCAGTAGGTATGGCAAGATGCCATGATAGAAGACTATCAATCCATCATGAAGAATGATGTGTGGGATATTGTTTTGAGACTGAAGGGAAGTTTGTAGTGAATTTCAAGTGGATCTATAAGATCAAGCATGCGGTTGATGGAAGTGTCGAGAAGTACAAAGCGAGATTTGTAGCCAGAGGATTCTCATAGGTGGAGGGAATTGATTATGAGGGGACATTTTCTCTTGTAGCCCGATACACTTCCATATGTGCTATCATTGCCCTATCAACATCCATGGGTTGGAGACTACATCATATGGATGTAAAGACAACCTTTCTCAATGGTGAGATTGAGGAAGAAGTTTACATCGAGCAACCAGATGGATTCGTGATACATGAGCAGAAATCTCATGTGTGCAGGTTGAAGAAATCCCTATATGGACTAAAACATGCACCTCATGCTTAGTACGAGAAGATGGATGGATTCCTGATGAGTTTAGGCTTCAGCAAGAGTGTTGTTGATCCAAACCTATGTTATCACATTGTTGGTGACGAATGTCTGATCTTGGTCCTGTACGTTGATGACTTATTCCTCGCCAGTTCAGAAAGACTTATTGCTTAATGCAAGCGAGCATTGACTTATGAATTCGAGATGAAGGATCTGGGTATGATGCACTACTTCTTGGGACTAGAAGTATGGCAGAGGACTGATGATATTTTCCTGAGTCAAGGAAAATATACAGTGGAGATATTGAAGAAATTCAGTATGACAGACTGCAAATCCATGCTTACATCGATGGTGATGGATCTGAAGAAAATGAACGAGGCTTCTACGGATTCAGGTGAGATTGATCCACATATATATCGACAATTGATTGGATCATTAATGTATCTTATTAACACCAAACCTGATATATGCTATGCAATGAACATACTCAGTCAGTTTATGAGTCGGTCGAGACAGACTCATTAGATAGTAGTGAAGCATGTGCTGATATATCTACGAAGCACATTTGGATATGGCCTGAGATATGCCTCCGGTGTAGACATGATATTGCAGGGATATGACGATGCAGATTGGGCAGGGAACGCAGTGGACCGGAAGAGCACATCTGGTTGTTTTTTACTTTGGGATCTGTCATGGTTTCCTGGTGCAATAGGAAACAAAGATCTGTGGATTTGAGTACCACAGAAGTAGAGTACATAGCATTATGTGTGGCAGTCCGCAAAGCAGTGGTTTCGCAAGCTCCTTGCAGATTTATTTGATCATGAGATGGATTCTACCATTATTCATTGTGATAACCAGAGTTGTGTGAAGCTCTCAAAGAATCTTATGTTTCACTATAAATCGAAACACATTGAGATCAAATACCATTATATCAAAGATATGGTACAGAGGAAAGCAGTGCATGTGCAGTACCTTTCTACACATGAACAGATTGCAAATGTCTTCACCAAACCGCTTTACAGAACGAAGTTTGAGTACTTCCATGAGAGACTTGGCCTGGTGGAGAATTCCTCCCTAGCTGAGAGGGAGTGTTGATGATTGCAGTGTCGTGTGACATTCTCCAAGACACATTCTCATATGGACTGAATTGATTCAGCCTGTGAGAGATCCCATGTGATGGGTGTATCGTTCTCCTCTGGACTGAGTTGAGTCGATGTGTTGTCTCCTGCCTTTGTAATCATGTGGACTCAGTTGAGTCAAGCTTGAGATGGTACTCCAGAGAATTCTTCAGTGGACTCAATTGAGATAGAGATATGTTGAGTATGACGTCCCTGTGGTTGAGCACAGGGGGACGTGTCCCTAGTGGTTGAGCACTAGTGAACGTGTGGATCCCTTGCTATATTGTCTAAGTGTAAGATTTACTTGTAACCCTAATTGTGATGTAAAGGGTACAAGTCGACCCCACCATATGTGAAAGATAATTAATGTTTATTATAATAATTAATTATATTACTCGGTTATTGAAGTCGGCCCTATTGTGCCAATAGACACACCTATTGTTGTGTCTAGTCTTGTATAAATAAAGGTGATTTCCCCATTGAGGAAACACACTTGTCACTTGTCATTTGGAAATTTTGGACCTACTTGTAAGGCTTAAGTGTGCACCTCTCTTGGGCATTAGTTTTAAGGTTGTAGAGCACCCTCTTGTGTGCATCTAGGGTTATGGTTGGGGGATCTTCTTTTGAGAATGTAACAAAGGATTGTTGGGTTTTTCTCCCTTGTTTGAGAAGGGTTTTCCCAAGATATTTCTTGTGTTCTTGTGCATAGTAATTCTTCTTGTAATCTTGGTTATTACAGCACTTGTGTATAGTATTGTTGCATTTATTTATGATTCAAATACATGCTAAATGAAATAAACCTCGTGCTTTTGAAAATTCAACACTTACAACCCCTATATACTCCTAACAACCATCTTAAACATCTTACATTATATTTATTATTCACTTTTTACATAAAACATTATGTACCATAATGACATCATCAATTCACAAAAACAAACCAAATATATATCTAAAATGTCCATCATATCCACTATGTCCAACGTATCTAATCCTATGTCAAAATGTCCATCATTATCTAGTTCTTGATTGACTTTACACTGTATACTAAGAATTTGTATAACATAATTACATTCTTCACATTATAAATGCATATTGAAGTATATAACTTACACCCAACACAACACCGCACTACTAAAATATATACAAATATTATATACACTTTAAGATATTTGAATGAGGTATTACATAGAATCATTATAAAAAATCAAGTGAAGGCCCATGATGGTCAAAAGTTTCTTGGGACTCTATGGCCTTTTATTTGTCATAACTAATTAGCATTAATTTTTTTGACTAGTTAATACAAGTCCAAAGAGAAGGTGAAGGTGAGACCACCATCACTACCAAAAAGACACAATATGAGTTTATAAGGATGCTCATGTTACCCAATACATTTACCTTTCATGTCTTAATATAGCTTTGGAAATGGAGAAAGGTGAAGAAAGATGTAGAAAGTGTTGCATAATGGGTCAACGTGGAGTCCCATCATTCCCCTTACGTAAATATATTTACCGTAAGTGTGTTGAGCACGATGGCAAAGGGGTAATCTGGATTGTTAGAATCAAACTCATGCCTTCATACATTTATAGTCTAATAAAATTTGACAAAATTACCAAAAATTAGAGATAACTCCAACTTTCTCAGGATCCTATTTGGGTACCAATTGTTAAATCATGCATATGTAGTTATTCATTGTTCTTAATCTCTATAATATAACATAAGGTGAACATAATTTAATCATAAGATGAAGAAGTATTTTTTTTTAGAATTTAAATGTTTTATTTAAAAAATAATAATAATAATATAGATAGCCATATTGTTGAATTTTATGTTAAAGTTCATTCAAAATTTTATGAAGTATTATTTCAATATATGGAAATGACAAATGAAACTCATTTTCTTTTAAGAGTGTCTTGAAAGTGGTGATAAAAAATGGTAAAAGAAATGGATAAAAAGGAATATGCAATACCATTATATAAAATGAAATACTAATGTGAATGATATATAAAATGTTTCTCAAAATGTAAAAGCAAAAAAATACAGATCATCTATATAAACAAGATGTAGGTCTACCACATTTATTCTGGATTGGGGATCTTCAACTACATTGAGTTCAAATGCAGGGCCATTCTACTTTAGGATCCAAGCTGAAGGCCATTCTACTTCAGAATCCACGCTGATTCTAGACCTCTAGAACATTCATTTATGTGACATTACAAGATTTGAATCTTCCTCTTCAAACATGTACAAGCTTTCTAAACAATGAATTGTTCAAAAAGACATCAATACTTGGCCTGAAGTTGTGGGTTGTGATAGGAATTTGTGTAAGGTCATTTATAGTTCTAATATTGTTCTATTTATCAACTTGGTTAACTTCAAAGAGGAAATCCAAAAGAATACCAAAGAAATATGCATCTACAACAATGATAACCATGGTGTCCAAGGACATCCAAGAGGTGAAGGTTGATCTAATACTCTTGCGAGCAAGGAACGACCATGGCACCGTGAGAGATGATACAAAGAAGGTTGTGGTGCAAGTAATCCATGTTTGTATGCCTAGTATAGTTTTCTTGTTTGTATTCTTGTAAGTACCTTTGGCTTGATGTGGTTATCTTCAATTGATTTTGTTGTTAAATTTGTTTCTTTTTGCTTGAGCAGGGATCGCTCATAGAAAACTCAATCATTGAAATCTTTACTATGATGCTATAGTATGGAATGCAAAATATTCTAAGCTTGAGCCCAAACTAAATACTTCATGCCAGGGTCATTGAAATGAAAAGATGAATGGAACAATGTTGTTAATTTAGTTTTGTTCCTACTATGTATGAGGGTTAATTGTAATTTGTTTTACTTCGCATATTGCTTTGATTTATGATAAATCATTGCAGGGGAAGTAAGTTACCTTAATTGTAGCTTTCTTCTGTAGCTATTTTCCAAGATTTCCAACTCACCAGCAAGCTTCTAGGATTTCCAACGCTCCAACAACAACTTTAGCTCAGTGATGTAATGTATACAAGCACAGTGGCAGTGGAAAACACTAGTAGAATGCTACCAAAACTCACCGCATACAAAGATTTGTTGCATCCAAAGGCAGTAGACTACTGCCAAAACTCACTGCATACATTTGTTGCATCCAAAGGTAGTAGAATGCTACCAAAACTCATTACATACATAGATCCACCGCATACACATCAATTTGCCAATGGATTTTTTAGAGCCTACAGCAATTTGCCAATGCATTTTTTAGAGCCTATTTAAAGTCGTTCATAGCCTATTTAAAAACATAAGAAGGATAATCAATGAAGTTTCTCAAACGGATATTCAATGAAGTTTTAATAGATTGAAAACTTAGGTTATGTAACATTCGAAAAAAATGCATCATAAATTCAATAAAGTTATAATAGACTCGAAAGCTGAGCTTATTTATCAAAGCTCGACAATAAAACATATATCTTGTTAGTCAATAATGCTTCGATAAAATCAATTTAAATATTAAAAAAAAAAAATTATTTTTTCTAACATACAATTTTAGAAAACATAAAAATATTTACAATCAAACACAAACTAATTGACGATGAATACCGTATCGAATGTTAAAATCTTTGGCTTACCTTCAACAGACTTATAAGAACCAGATAAAAAAAACTTTAAATAACATTAGAAATAGATTCAAGGGTCAATTATTGCCCATACAAAAAGGACGCTATGGTGGTATGTACACAAAAAAATCTCCATCATGTTTGACGTTTATGAAACTTTGATATCTATAGACACCACTTTAAAGACATTGTCAAGTCCGTTGTTACAAAGGGAGATGGAAAACATTATTTGGGAAGAATAGTGGCGCGTTTGAAAGTGCTTTTGCAATAATATATAAAAGCCAAGGTAAGTAAAAGCAAAGAGGAACAAGTAGTAATGAGAGAGCATTAGGTAGATGGTCAAGTAATAGTAAAACTAAGTGTGATTTGTGTGAAATAAAATTTGTAAAATTAGAAAAAATCAATTTTTAAATATAGTTTTGTAAATTCAGTAGAAAAAGGAAATAAGTTTATAAATTAGTTAAAAAAATTAAAAACTAAAGTGGAAAATTGAAATGAATCTGATTGATTTGTTAAATAAGGTAATTTAGAAGTTAAATTTAATAGTTATAGGTAATGGTAATATCCATTATGTGAAAAAAGTGAAATTGTTGTGGGTAAAGCATTTGTGTTTAAAAGTGTCTTTTATATTCGAAGTTTGAAAAGTAATATTTTTTTAAGTACATTATCAAATTAAAGTTTACATTTAAATTAATCTTTAGAAGAGGGGATAATTGTTATGGTGAGAAGAAAACAAAAATAGGAGATCTTATTTTATAGCAAACTTCCCTCCCATTGTTGAAATCCAACCATAGAAGAAATCAAAGTTATTAAAAGCTTTAATTAATATTTTAAAGATCCCATTGTTGAAATCCAACCATAGAAGAAATCAAAGTTATTCAAAGCTTTAATTAATATTTTAAAGATCTTGATAAAATTATAATTCCAGTAAACCCCAAAGGGGCAGAAATTCAATGAGTCTTTGAAAGACTAAATGTTTTTCGAAATAATTCTATTGTTGGGTCCTCTCTGTTAAAAAATTAACCAATTGAAGTGTATTGAAGGTTTCACTAGGAAAAGCTCTCGTTATTGTTGGGTCCTCTTTGTTAAAAAATTAACCAATTGAAGTGTATTGAAGGTTTCACTAGGAAAAGCTCTCGTTTTCATTTTAGCTAGAGTAAAAAACTACGTTTCCAAATTTTGTATTTCTATAGTAAAAAATCCAAATTTTATATTTCTATAGTTAATGTAAAAAATTACGTTTTTATTTTAGTTAGTGTAAAAAATTACTCAAACCAAAAACCAAATTTTGTATTTTTAAGCAAGGATTTTTCCAAAAACAAAATGGACCTTTTTTATATATAAAGCAACAATATATGTAAATGGACAAAATGGACGATTTTTAAAACTATATATATAAATATATTTAACAATAAGCAACGATTTTTCCAAAAACAAAATGAACCATTTTTTATACAAAACAACACGATTTTTCGAAAAATCAAAATGAACCTATTTTTAAACAAAAACAAAAAAAACAAAACATTGACTGAAATATTTGATAATTAATATATTTTCTCCATTAAATTTTAAAAAATATTTTCACATATTAATAACGATTTAAATATTAATAAAAGCAATAAAATACTAATAAAAGCAATAAAATACTAATAAAAGCAATAATCTAAATGTTCATTTTTAAGGTATTTTTATGAATACATTTTTTAGCCAAAAAGTTATAATAAAAAAAAAAAATAAATAAATTTATCAAAAAATTATGGAACACCAGATTCAATGATAATTTAAACACTAACAACCATTTAAATAGCAGTAATCTAAATGATAACTTAAATACTAACAACCATTTAAATAGCAGTAATCTAAATCTAAATGTTGATTTTTATTTAGGTATTTTTATGAATATATTTTCTGATCAATTTTACTCACAATCTAACCAAAAAATTATGAAACACCAGATTTAATAATAAATCTGTATAACTCAAATCCAAGTGCCATAAAAGTTTTTCAGAATACTGTTTCTGTTCATGCATTCATAAATTATATATAATTGTTTCAGAATACTGCTTCTGTTCATGCATTCATAAATTATATATAATTGTTCATTCAAATGGTTTTTCGGAATACTGTTCTAAAAGTTTTTTTTTTTCAGAATAGGCATTCAAAAATTCCTTTTAAACGATAAATAATAGAAATTTTACCGATATTTGTTTTACCAGATTCCAATGAAAAAAAATCAAATGTTTGAAAAAGTTCAAAAGTCTAGAAAATACCGGCATTTCAAAAAAGGCGATTTCTAACCCTGCTCCAAGAATAACCCTGCTCCATTTTCTTGGAAGCTGATTATTGCAAGTTTAGCCATCATCCAACTTCCAGTGTATAGCATACAAATTTACTCAAGATTCATCACAAATACTACTTGAAATAGCCTTGTATTCTAAACTAATTTAGAGTTTCAGCTTCAAACAACTTCAAATTCGGCTTCTCCAGAGACTAAATTCAGGCTTTATTCCCATAATTTTGGCATGCAATTCCAAAGATATCTGGAGGGACCTGTAGCGTACCCTTACCGTAAACTATTATTAACAAACAACGCCCAGCTAGTGATTAAACGAAATCTTTCCGACCAGAAGAGGTGGTGTTAATAAAACACCATTTAATGCTTTCAATTAATTTGAAGAAGCCGACGGAGGATGAAATTTTTACTTGGACTTGGGGGACTTTGGCGCAGAAGCCTTCTCCGCTTTCTCGGCGACCTTCTTGGGGAGGAGAACTTGATGAATGTTTGGCAAAACTCCACCACTGGCAATGGTCACTTTGCCCAAAAGTTTTCCCAATTCGTCGTCGTTTCTGACCGCCAGCTGAATGTGGCGGGGGATGATTCTCGTCTTCTTGTTGTCACGGGCAGCATTTCCGGCCAGTTCCAACACCTCGGCAGCCAAATATTCCAAAACAGCAGCAATGTAGACGGCCGCACCGCCTCCAACACGCTTGGCATACCGCCCCTTCTTGAGATATCTGGCGATCCTTCCCACCGGAAACTGTAACCCGGCCTTCACTGTTCTGCTCACCGACTTTTTCCGGGAGCCTGCTCCCTTCCTCCCTCCCTTTCCACTGCCCTTTCCTGAACTCTCCATTTTCTCAAAACAATTATTTTCTCTCCAGATATACCAAAACAAGAAAAGACTGTGTTATGGTTTGAGTAGAAAAGAGTTTAAATAGTAGTAAGACTATAATCCGACGGTTTCAAATTCATCCTCAGGAACGGCCACGATTATCCCTCCCTCGATCCGCGCCATGTCTCATCGACCAGTCGCAATGATTTCGCATTTGTGAAAAGTTTATTCATCATAGTCGGGTTAGAGCTCATTTTGCATTGTTCCGCGGGGAAACTAAATGCAAATCCTTGTCACCTAAGACCATGATGCCAAGCCGCAGTGCTAATCACATCCCTCCCTCATCTTAGCCACGTGGCTAAGAGAAAGAAAACAACTTAAGAGAGATCGGTATACTTTGAAGTAGAGGAAAGAGAACAATCAGGTGGTTATGTTATGTTTTTAAAGATTGGAGGATTTTGTTTTTGGATAGAAAATGAATACTTCAAAAAGTTTTCTAGTAGGGTAAACGTGAATAGATGTACGGTAGGAGGACGTGATGTAAGAGGTTGTGAAATTTCTATCCGTCGTTAAATCAATCCCAATTAGTGCTTCTAATAGAGCTTTCAAGAAAAGTGTAGTGGTGATATATGAAGAGAATATTCTAAGGATTATTGGATCAAGAGGAATTGGAGAATCGTTGTTTTGTGTCAAGACATTTTCGTGGGTCACCAATACAATTCAATTGGAGGTTGGAAACCACCAATTCATATGAGATTCATCGTCCAAAGTGCACGAGAGGGTCATCAACTCAACAATTTGTAGCAATGATCACTCATTGTGATCCAGGTGGACATCGATGGCCACCCACCTCTTCCACTAACTCAACACAGTTCTCTATCTTGGCAGTTTTTTTATCAACAGTTTTTCAAGTCCTAAACTTCCAAAATTATTTTGACACTTAAACGATGTTTTTTTGACCATTTGGGAGCCTAGGGTGGCAATGACCTACTAGGCCTACCAATAATTGTACCTTCTCAAATAGATCTTTCCAATGAGCTACTGTGCACCCCAAACAGAGATTGTACACAAAAGTTGTGCCCTCGGGAAGTTGATGTATCAACTAGCCACCTCAGGGCTCACAATCCTTTTGGCGTTTCTTCTTCTAGAGTTAGGATTTTGGATCTTTAGGGGTTTTTCCTCTTAGGATTTAGTACTTTATGTTAAAAGGTCATTTTGGCCTCTTGTAATGTCTTCTTGTGAATGACTATAGCCGACACCTCTTTCTTCAGAGATAAGCTACCACCATTCTAGCTAGTTTGTATTGCTTTGCATTTTACTATCTTTTCTTGTTTCATTCATTAATAGAATTTGGATTTTGTTGTATTATTGTTCTCTCTGCAATATCTATGTGTGTGTGTGTTTCCATTCATATTTGTGTCTTTCATTTCATTCTCTATACAAATCCAGATCACATTGACTCCCAATGGCAAGCTCTCAAGAATAGAGTTCTATCTATAGCGCATATGAAGTTCGTCCATAGAAGGATGAGGAAAATCCTTTTAGTTGAGATGACCATTGAAGCACCAAATCTCTCAAGTACTCTTTGTGTGATTTCTTAGTGTAATCAATCTATCCACACAATTTTGTTTAGAATATTCAAGATATGAACAATTAAATAGTTTATCGCTTCTTATATTTGGGTTATAGAAGTATGAACATTGCATGAGAAGAAATGTTAGGGAGAACTAAGTTTTTGGGCTTAGAGTCGAGTCAAAGTTAGAATTCCTTCTAACTCACAATGTTTTGTTGTTGAAACATTTTTCATCAAGGAACGTTGAATGAAGCAAAGGACAAATGTACCATAGTGGTTTTCTCAAATGTAATTATGTAATCGTTCAACTTTCTAATTCATGAAAAGTGTTAGAAACAATTGGTTTATAAATAACAGTTGACACAACAAATTCATAGTGAAAGGATTTATATTCTTGAGCAAAAGCTCAATAATTTCACTTATTCCATGAAAAAAATTCTTACCTTAAAAAGTATCTTTTGTAAAACAACCATAAATTAAGTATCTTTTGTAAAACAACCATAAATCTATAATGTTCCACAAATTAGATAATTCAAAAGATGATATATGTTTTCTTAACATTTACAATACCACCAAAACAATACTATCACACTTATTCATCACCCTCTATAATACAAATATAGAATTTCAAATATAATTTTTTTATATAAAATTATAAATAAGAATAATTTTAACAACCAAATAAAAAAAATGTTACTAACCATATCACTTTGTCATATTGAAGCTTGATATTGTGTGATATTGTCTAAGAAAAGTCTTGAAAAATGCCACAATGTTCTTTTTGCAAGTGTGCCTCAAACTATTAAAAATCATACATATTTATCAAAACCTTTTCATTATTGATTCTATCTCAAGTTAATTGGAGAATTGTGATATTGTTTGATAAAAGTTTTGAAAAATGTCACAATGTTCCTTTTGCAAGTGTACCTCAAATTATTAAAAATCATACATATTTATCAAAACCTTTTCATTATTGATTCTATCTCAAGTTAATTGGAGAATTGTGATATTGTCCAACAAAAGTCTTGAAAAATGCTACAATGTTCATTTTGCAAGTGTGCCTCAAAGTATTCAAACATCACACATAATCATCAAAACCTTCTCATTATTGATTCTATCTCAAGTTAATTGGAGAATTCAAAAACTTTTAGCACACCTTGAAATATTGTCATTGCTATGTTTCAATGACAAAGATGAAAATGAAGACTTGGTCTTGCCCTTTACTTGATATTGTGATATTGTCTGAGAAACGTCTTGAAAAATACCACAATGTTCCTTTTGCAAGTGTGCATCAAACTATTAAAACATCACACATACTCATCAAAACCTTTTCATTATTGATTCTATCTAAATTGGAGAATTCAAAAACTTTAGCACACCTTGGATTATTGTCATTGCTATGTTCCAATGACAAAGATGAAGATGGAGATGAAGCCTTGGTCTTGCCCTTTTTCAATACATGCTTTACATTTGGAGCAAAGAATATTTTATATACAAATTCCACCTTATAGTAATAATAAGTTCATTTGATTTTAATAATCATATTAAAATTTGCATATATTTATTTCATTTCATAATAATAACAAGTATTGTATGGCAACGTAGTCCCTGTCAAGTTGGGATGGGAGTAAATGCGACTGAGTACAGACACGTGGTTAGCAAGTTGAAATACATGTGGTTTGCATGTAGAACATAGTATTGCCGAATTAGTTCTTCTTGAAATATATAAAAAATTATCAACATTTAAAAGGTTCTTGAACACAAAAAATTTAGCATTCGCGAATTAAATTTTTTTTCCATACATTTTACATACATTCATGGAGAGAAACACAAAAAAATAATAATAAAGTATGTTACATAGATTTGTGGAAAAAAACACAAAGAAATTCACATCACCGAATAGTTATCTTTAAAATAAGTTCCTTTGGCTTTAATAATTATATTAAAATATGCATAGATTTACTTCATTTCAAATTAATAAAGTGAATAAAGTAAAAATCTGTCCAAATTTCATGAAATGATCCTAAGATTTTGAATCCAAGGTTGAAATCTGTATTTAACATATTATAACTAAATTTTAGAGAATAAAGCACATTTATATGGATTATAAAAAGCATTCATTAATAAATGTACAAGATTGTTTGATAGCCACATATAACTACAAATTTATAGGGAATGTTCAAATTTATAGGGAATGTTAATGTTTTTATAAGTATATTATTAATTTTGCAAGTTGTCGGATAGGGTGTGTTATCCTTCATTTTGACAAGGGTAACCTTAGTGAAGAAATTCACTAGTCTTTGCATTTTTTAACTTTGAACAATTGGGGTACTTGTTGATTTCATAAGCATTGATGAAAGATTTTGGTGTAGTTCTTGATGATGCATAGCACTTTTGGAGCACCTTAGGGTTTGAGGGTGGCATTGGCCTCATGCAAATTCTTGGAGATTTTCACATTTCTCGAGGTAGTCTTATAGTCCTTAATGAAGTACATGTATCACAAGGCACTGGTCACATCTTCCAATGCACATTTTGGCTATTTTTATTTGCATGGGTCTCATCTTGCACGACACATTGAATATTCCATAACGCTCTCTCATTTCATCACTCTATGAGCCACTTATTACTTGATTTGAGGGCCAATCCACACGTGTGGACTTTATGATAGTTGTTGGGTGATGTTATGACTTGATTTGAGTTGGAGGGGCTCTTTCCATGATTTATGGAGGTTCTTTGCTTGAGTTTTATACATGATCACACCTCAGAGACATATTTGAGGACTTGTGACCATGATTAGAGGAGTTGTCCACTTCTTGGGGGTGATTTTTTTTCATGGGGTTGTCCCACCTTGGAGGTTAGACATTGGCACATTTCTTGCTTGGAGGAACACTTCACCGTGATTTGGGGCTTATACCATGCATTTGAGGAGTAAATATCTCCCTTGAAGACCTTGTATATGACATTTTGATGTTGTTTTGGAGAAGTCACCCCCTTTGGAAGGGTTTATTTCATGACGTTGAGGACTTTTTTCACCTAGGGGGCTTGTGTGTCCACATCTAAGGAAGCCTAGGACTCTTTCATTTGACTCTGAGAAATTTATGGAGCATTTACACACTTTGAGAGGGCCTTTGGATGACAAATTTGCATCTTGGAGCCACTTCATTCCTTGTCTAGAGGGGACGTCCCTCTCTTTGGGTGTTATGTCACCTTGATCATTGTACATGTAGCTTGACCACCTTATTTTATTGTTGTTTTAGAGTAATTAGTTGTAGCAACCCAAGACATGTCTTTACTTCCTTTCTACAAAGTTGCTACTAAGGTCCCTTCAGTCAAACTCAAAGCTCCCATTCAAATAGACAAGTCCATCCCTTGGGGCTTCTTTGATGGAGCTAGTTAGGAGGATGGTGCTAAATGTGGAGTTGGTTATGTCATTTTTCTCTCTGAGGCTCACTTTTTGGAACGAAGCTCTTTCTTACGCCTGGGCTCTAATAATTTTGGAGAACTGGAAGCTCTGTTATTACTATTGAAAGCAGCTAAACCTAAATATTGTCACTCTCTCCAAGTTTTTAGCGACTCTGAACTGTCCATTTAATGGATGAAATTTGAAAACCAGATTCAAAAATCTGGTCTCTTCAATCTGGCTACTCATCTCAGAGAAATTGTATCTTCCTTTCAACAAATATCCTTTTTCTTGTATTTATAGACATTACAATTCTCATGTTCATGGCATATCGAAGAAAGGTTTGTTTGGATTTTTTGCACAGGTGGATGAAGTGGAGCACAGAGAGGGGGTCATTGATTCCTTTCTGTCTTTTTCTTTAAATGATGCGTAACCAATGCTTTCCTTTCTGAATTGGTGAACCTAAGCAAGGGTTGATATTGTTCCCTCGGGAAGAGACTTATTGTTCTGATGTTTAACACAAACAAAGAATGAAATTTGATGAGAACTCTGAACAGTGAAGTTGGCACATGATTTTTTGTTGATTTACTTCTGAACATATGAGATGATGAGAACTTTAAACTCTATGATTGAGAACACGGAATTATAGAGCACTGAAAACGTTGAAATTTGTGAGAACTCTAAAATGTAAAGCTCTAAGCTCTGTGATGCAGGAGCATCTTTGGTTCTGGGCAATCCGCATCACCCAAAAACATTTCAATTTTGTACAAGTTGGTTTAGGATGAATAAGGATGGTTGCAACTCGTGTTGTTACTCCTTGTTATAATTAACAATGTTGCAACTCCACGCTACATGATTTGTGTTGCAACTCATTGTAACTCTTATGTTGCAACTCCACCATACAAGATTTGTGTTGCAACTTGTTGTAACTCTTATGTTGCAACTCCATGCTATAGGATTTGTGGTGCAACTCGCTATAACTCTTATGTTGCAACTCCACGCTACATGAATTATACTGGAATTTTTAGGTTGCTACTCAATGTTCTGATTCCAAATTTAGTCCACATAGCTCATGAAGATTAAGTGCCAAGTGGAAATCATTGGTGAAGGAAGAGGAAACAAAATTAAATTGGAAAACAGTTGGGAAGTGAACACTCATGACTATTCATCTTCCCAACGGAAGGGGAAACAAATCAATAGACAGGAACAACATAAAAAGGAAGAAGAAAGACGTTGAGGGGATTTATTCGATCTAGAAGAAAGGAAATTTTCTCTCGGGTTCAATTGAAGTAACTGAGATCACCACAAAGAACGAGATCGAGAAACGACGATGTAATATGTAGAAGAACAACACAATAAATCAGTTCTAGTCTAGCGAGGAAATATGTATTTCTCAATTACATTGTAATGAGAGGCATTCTGAAATAAATTCTAAAGGCGAGGATTCACAGCATGTTTGTGCTCTTGTGGTTGTAATTAAATTATTCTACTTCAATCTTAATAACAGTGATTAAATTATTCCACTTCAATCTTAATAACAATAATTAAATTATTTGTTGCATGTTAAAACATGAATTTTGTTGTGCATTCTGAAAGCAAAGCATAGTCTTGTAGGTGTTAGAATTGTTGTAGGCATGTGTGTTGCATCGAGTGGTATCATAGAAGGACTAGGTTCCTAAGTTATGAGAGTACAGTGCCCAGAGGTAAGGCCTGTGAATGTTGGTCCGAGTGAGGGATGCAAGACAACTCATAAGGATGCCACCACGAAGAGCAGGAGCATCACAAGGAGGTGCTAGGAATAGGGAACTTGAAGAATTAAGAAGAAGAATAGAAGAGTTGGAGAAGTTGAGTTAGATTATAAATCTGAAGAGGATATTGAAGTTGAATAAAATGTTGAGGAAGGAGACCTAGCAACGCATTTGATATCGATCTTGAGTAACATAGGTAGCGTGAGGGTTGAAGTTTCATGCTATGATGGTAGTCTGAAGGTTGAAACTCTTATAGATTGGTTAGGAGAGCTTGAAAGACACTTCGAGTATGAGAATGTTCAAGATCCAAATCATGTTCATTTTTCCATTACAATGTTGAAAGGACATGCTACACTTTGGTGGGATATGTTGTAGAAAGGAAGAGTAGATAACAAATTAGAGAAGATTAAAACTTGGAAGAAGATGATTAGTAAAATCAAAGAGAATTTTTTACTCGTTGACTACCAGCAAAACTTGTGTAAACAAGTACATAATCTCAGGCAGAAAGAGACATTCGTGCATGAATATACAAAAGAATTCTTCAAGTTGTCACTCAGGTCAGGGATAAAAGAACCAGAGTATCAGAGAGTGGCAAGGTACGTGAATGGACTGAAGCACCAGATTCAAGATGAGATGAGTACACATTACTTTCGAAATTTAGATGAAGCCTACCAGGTTGCTTTGAAAGTGGAAGAAAAGATTGAGAGAATATTACAACATAGGCAAATCAAGTGTTACTAAATACAATGAGAAGGAGGATGAGGTGACTAGTAATAAAAATGCAAGAGGAGGAAGAAGCGTTGGCAGAGGTAGAGGTTTCGGTTGTGGTAAGTATGTAATTACATGTTATAATTGTGGAGTAGAGGGTCACAAAGCATCAAAATGTCCAAAGAGGCAGAACACAATAAGAAGAAATGAAGCTAGGATGCAAGTCACCCAAACAGATGAGACAACAGCCGCTGGTGGGAATGTGGAAGTACTCCACCAAGAACAAGGAGCAAACCTGATGTTGAGAAGAGTGTTACTCAAGCCCGAGACAAAAGAATCAGAAGAACCTGAACAGAGAAAGAGAGCATTCAAAACTAATTGTAAAATTCGCGATAAGTATTGTCATCTTGTCATCAACGACGTGAGTACAAAAAAATGGTATCCATTGAAGTAATGGAGAAATTGAAGTTGAAAAGCATTCCACATCCTAATCTATACCAAGTTTCATGGTTGCATAAGGGACAACAAGTGACCGTGACTGAACAATGTTTGTTGAGTTTCCAGATTGGAAGTTTCAACGAACAAGTTTTATGCGATGTGATAGAGATGGGTGCATGTCATGTATTGCTTGGGAGACCATGGATGTTTGACAGAAAGGTATTCCATGATGGCAGAGAGAATTCATATGAATTTGTCAAGGATGAAAAACTTTATAAGTTGGTACCAATGTTAGAAAAGAATATGGACAGCAATAAAAGCGAAGGGATGGATAGAAATAACAACAAGGCTACGAAAAACAGTAACATTGAAGTTATGAACGACAGTAACAACAAGAATATGCATGGTAGTAACAATCAAATCATGTTATGTTCTGCTAAAGAGTTTATAAGAGAGCAGAAACACAGTGGTTGTTGTTTGACTATAATGCCAAAAAGGATTCAAGAGATGGATAAAAGGGATTTTATATCAGCCGAGATTCAATACTTGTTGAAAGAATTTAAGAAAATTGTAGTAGATGATTTACCAAAAGGATTACCCCCATTGAGAAGTGTATCACACCAGATTGACCTGATACCAAGATCAAGTTTTCCAAATAAAGCACCTTATCGAATGACTCCAGTAGAGAGTGAAGAGGTAAATAGACAAGTACAGGAGTTACTTGACAGAGGATTAATTCGAGAAAGTTTGAGTCCTTGTGTAGTACCAGCAGTTTTGACACCGGAAAAAAATGGTGATTGGCGGATCTGTACAGATTCTCGGGCTATTAATAATATTACCATCAAGTACAGGTTTCCTTTACCGAGAATCGATGATCTCATGGACTATTTGAGTGGCATTGAGTACTTCAGGAAGATTGATTTAAAGAATGGTTGTCGTCAAATTCAAATAAGAGAAGGTGATGAATGGAAGACAATGTTCAAGACAAAAGATGGGTTGTTCGAGTGGTTAGTTATGTCATTTGGTTTAACTAATGCACCTAGCACGTTCATGAGGCTGGTGAACGAAGTTTTGAAACTGTTTTTGGGAAAATTTATTGTCGTGTACTTAGATGACATTCTAATTTTTAGCAGGAGAAAAGAGGAACATTTGGAGCACATGAAGAAGGTGTTACAACGATTGAAAGAGGAGGCATTGTTGATAAATACAAAGAAGCGTACATTTCTACAAAAAGAGCTTGTATACTTGGGTTTTGTGGTTTCCAAAGAAGATTTAAAGATGGATCCGAAGAAGGTAAAAGAATTTTTGGATTGGCAGATACCTAAATGTACTTTTGACATGTAGAGTTTCCATGGGCTAGCGATTTTCTATAGAAAGTTCATTAGAAATCTCAATTAGATTTGTGTGCCTCTTACTGAATGAATGAAGAAAGGCACATTTCAATGGACGACAACAACAATGAAGTCATTTGAATATTTGAAAAAAAAGGTGACATAACCGTTAGAAAAACAGGATCGCAGGTATGCCTCCTGAAGGAAATGAGTGATTATCTCCCAAGAAAAGAGTGAATCCCCCCGAAATAAACTAAGGCTAACAACATATATTGCATGCCTTAAAATATACACTTGTCACCTTCAGAATTAGCTTTAGCCACTTGGCGACTCGTTCCCATCTCTCGGGAAATTAGGATAAATAAATATCCATACATTATACTTTTCAGAAATATTAATAAAATACTCCCTTAGACTTAATCCCCCTTTACTTAGCCCCACTTTTCCTTTTTTCAATGGAGTTTACCCCCCCATATCTTTTTGTCTGATTTATTTGCACAAAACGATGTGATATTATTAATAACTTGAGTGTGATTACATTTTACAAGGAAAGACACACTGGCTTATTTGCATCCCGGCTCACCAACCCAATAACCACACATGCTCGACCTCAATTGTATGTATATATAATCTGGTCATCCTCACGCACTTACTCAGGTACGCGCAACACTATGGAATGTGTGCACCCTTCCCTCAATGCGCAATCCTCACGCACTACTCAAGTGCACGCAAAACCACAACTTGGTGCCAACAACTCACCAGTCTATATGTACATTTACATGTACACTTGGTGCCAACGACTCACCAACCTATATGTATAATTAAAAATGGAGTTCAGATTAGGGACATTACATTCCCCTCTCCCTTATTTATGCATTGTCCTCAGTGCATTATATACACATAAACATACAAAAAATTCAAAATTTTTCAAAAAGATGCGGATACTATACTTGCATAGCATCCTCACGCTCCCAAATTGCATCCTCTGGACCGTACCAGGTCCATTGGACCTTTACTATCTCTATCACTCGATTATGGAACTATTTGTTTTTTCGGTCCAATATGCAAAATGGTCATATTCGAAAATCACCTTCTTGCTCCACCTGAATCACATTCCAATCAATAACATGGTTAGCATCAAGTACATACTTTTTAAGCAATGATACATGGAAAACATTATGAATACACAAGGATGAAGGAAATGCAAGCATATATGCGACAAGATCAATTCTCTTTAAGATTTTAAATGGCCCACAATAACGTGTTGCCAGCTTGGAGAAATTTCCCAACTTTAGGGAATTGCGTCTGGCTTTTACTTTCAAAAACATGTGATCACCCAATTTAAACTCTCGATGGGTTCTACCTTTATTTTCACATCTTTTCTTCTTGTCTTAGGCAACCTTTAAATTATGACTAATCTTAACCTTCTTCTCTTCGATTTACGAGATCATATCTGGCCCAACCACGAATTTCTCTGATGAGTTATCCCAGCTCACTAGTGTGTTTCACTTTCTACCATAAAGTGTCTCAAATGGGATCATCTTTAAAGATGCTTGATACCCATTATTGTAAGAAAACTCTACCAAGTATAGGTAGTCTTCCCATTTTGATGGTTTATCCATCACATACATCTTGAGCATATCTTCTATCACTCGATTTACCCTCTTTGTTTGCCCATCAGACTCATGGTGATATGTTATGCTAAAGTTTGGATTTGTCCCAAATCCTTTGAATATCCCTTTCCAAAAGTTCGATGTGAACTTGGGATCTTTGTCAGACATAATTGTCTTAGGTATACCATGCAACCTAGAAACTTCTCCTATGTATATGTAAGCAATGTTGGCTGCCTTGTGCATGGTTTTTACTGGAATAAAATGGGAATCTTTAGTAAGCTTATCCACCTCAACCATAATAAAATCACATTGCTTAGCAGTCCTAGGAAACATGGTAATGAACTCCATGGTTACAACTACCCACTTCCACTCAAGATTGGGAAAAGGTTGTAGCAAACCCGATGGGTGTTTGTGCTCAACCTTGACCTTTTGACATTCAAGGCCCCTGGCAATAAAATCAACAACCTCTTTTTTCACGCTTGACCAATAGTATTTATTTTTTACCGCTACAATTGTCTTATGGTGGCCTGGATGCCCAACGTAAGGAACTTTATGTATCTTTGAAGATAGCTCATTTTTCAGCTCTTGAACATTTGGCACATAAACTCTACGCCTAAACATGAGGATTCCATCATCTTTTAGTTCATAGTCTTCAAATTTCTGTTGCGACATACCTTGTTGTAAATTTTTCTTTATGTCCACATAACGCGGATCTAATTTGGAAACCTATAAAATTTTGTCACTCAAATATGATCTATACATGCTAATGGCTATAACATGCATCTCAGGCTCCCTCTTGTTGAGTGTGTCTACCACCTTGTTCTCTTTTCCTTTGATATGCTTGATATCAAAGTCATACTCACTGAGGAATTCCAACCATTTACTTTGTCTAGCATTTAAACTTGGTTGTCCAAACAAATATTTTAGACCACTATGGTTTGTCCTCGGCTCAAATCTTTTACCCATGAAATAGTGTCTCCACATCTTCAAGGCATGCACTATGACTGCCAATTCTAAGTCATGAGTAGCATAGATCCTTTCATGCTCTTTTAGATTTCTTGATTCGTAACATATCACATGCCCATTCTAACTAAGGACTCCTCCAAGCCCTTCTTTGCAAGCATATGTACATACAACAAAGTCTTCATCCGAATCAACAATCCTTAGTATTGGTGCACTGGTCAATAAACTCCATAAGTGCTAAAGATTTCTTACACAATCTGGAGTCCATTCAAATCGCACACCTTTCTTTTGCAAGGACGTGATTGGGTATGCAATCCTTGATAATACTTCAATGAATATTCTTTAGTACCCTGCAAGTCCCATGAAGGACCTCACCTCTGTGACATTTCTTGGTGTTGTCCATTCTTCAATGGCCTTTATCTTTTATGGATCCACAACTATTCCTTCCTTGGAAATGATATGACCTAAGTAATGAATTTGTCGTTGGTAAAATGAGAACTTGCTAAACTTTACATAGACTTGATGCTCCCTCGATACTTGTAGCACCATCCTCAAGTGTTTCTCATGCTCTTCTCCATACTTTGAGTAAATAAGTATGTTATCCATAAATACAATTACAAACTTATCTAAGTAATTTATGAAAACTCCATTCATCAAACACATGAAGACAGTTGGTGCATTTGAAAATCCAAATGACACCACTTTGAACTCATAATGGACATACCTTGTTCTGAAAGAAATCTTGTTGATGTCTTCTTATTTAATTCTTACCCGATGGTATCCATATTTGAGATCAATATTTGAAAATATCTATGCACCCCTCAACTAGTCGAAGAGGTCATCTATCCTTGGTAAAGGATACTTGTTCTTCACTATTACTTTGTTCAATTGCCTAAAGTCAATACAAAGCCTCAGTGTACCATCCTTCTTCTTCATGAACAATACTGGGGCACTCCAAGGTGACACACTTGGGCATATATACCCCTTCTTCAGAAACTCTTCAAGTTGTATATGCAATTCCTTCAACTCTAGTGTACTCATTCTATAAGGAGTCTTGGATATGGGAGCTGCTACACGCATTAGATTTATAGTGAAGTCGATATCTCTTTTCGGTGGAAACCCCAATATCTCTTTAAATATGTCTTTGAATTCCTTTAGTATTGCACAATCTTCAACACTTGTCACTTTATCCTTAGGTGTCTCCTCCATGTGCACTGCAAATACTTCACATCCTTTCCTGTAGTTTTTCTTCAATTGCAAAGTTGAAACTTCTCTAATAGTTATGTCTCTTGGAATGCCTTGAACTGCTCTTAAGTTTCCATCCTAATCCAAGCAAATAAATGCCTTATTGTAATAGTCTAGAAAAACATGATGCTTGTCCAACCAATCCATACCAATGAGGCAATCAAACGAGCCCAAGGGTATGACATTCAAGTTCACTATTGTGCGCAGTCCATTCATATCCATTGGAATTTCCTTAACCATCTCATTAATTTTCCTTTTTTCCCCTATAGCTAATTGCACCAACCAAGGTTTTCCAAGCTTGCTTCTTGGCAAATGGAAATCTTTCCACCATCTAAGGATCTACATAACTATGACTAGATCCCAAATCAATTAAAATAGAAATGGGTTGGTCATTAATATTAGCTTCCACTTCAATCATGTGCGACTAAAAATCAGCTTGCTTGTTATCCAAGGCTACGTAGATCCTTGGTACATTTTTTCCCATGTCCTCAACTGCCACAACTTGTTGTACATTGTGTATAGTCTTCACTTTCTCACCTCTTTGAGGACAATCTCCGAACATATGATTTTCGCCACAACCCAAACATTGAATAGGTTGTTGCCTTGGTATCTGTCCCACTGTCTCGGTCATTCTAGGCTCCTTGAGAGTTGGATGTCCTTGCACGGTATTTCTAAAAAATGGTGGCTTATTCCCCTTCTTCCTCTGTTTCACCTTTCTTTTCATCTTGTCTTCTCAAGCCCTTTGGAAAGTCGGTCTTCCCCTTTGTTGTTCATAGATACATTTAGCGTGCCTTATGGTTTCCTCCAATATTTTGGGTTCATCATATTGTATCTTGTCACTGATAAATGATGGCAACCCACTAAGGTACCTCTGAATTTTAACTTGCTCATCCTTGATGAATGTGACATATTTCAGCAGCTCTAAGAATCTTCTTTCATACTCATCTATTGTCATACTCCCAAGCTTGAGTTCAAAGAACTCCTTCATTTTCTTATCATAGTATCTCTTGGTTAAGTATTGCTTTTGAAAATACCTTTTAAACTCCCTCCAAGTAACCTTCTTCTCATCAATGTGTTTCAATTGCTTGAACCTATCCCACCACATTGATGTTTTTCCCTTAAGCTGATAGATGACAATTCTCCCTTCTGATTGCGCAGAGTAATTATGCACCTGGAAGTACTTCCTCATGCCCAACAGCCAGGTCTCTGCTTCTTCATCCTTCTCTTGCTCACCATCAAAGGTAGGATGTTTGATCTTATTCATTTCATCATGTAGCTCGTCCACCTGATTCCTTCTCTTATGCTTTCTGATAGGAAATGGACTTGAGCTATTACGCGCTTTCATAAATGAATACTTTGGTGAGTGGTGATGATTCCTATCAACGCTTCTTGCTTCGCTTCTTTTACCCTGAGACTTGTGACTCCTTGACTTGCTTAACTTGGTCTCCTTATCCATCTTCTTCTCTATTATGCCCAAGCTATGCATCAACTTGATACTAAAGCCATCTTTCTGCTCCTTAGCTTCCATAAGTCTTTCATTATCAACTTTATAGCTTTGGACATCCTTTCACAACCCCTTTATGGTTTCTCCTAAGTTAATGCGCTCTTCCTTTCCTTCTCTATGCTCATTGGATTATGTACTATCAATACCCATTCCAATATACAAACCCCCAAATTCATCATCATGGTTGTAAGCTCTCTATGCATATTCCATGATTTTGACTTTCTATGTTGATTTTTCCCTACTCTAATCGCTGCTAATTTTGCAAAATGTGCAGGTCATAAGATTTGTTAGATAAATCCATGCGATAAATTCATGAAAACTCTATACCATTTTGTCAAAATCCTTTTTTTTTATTCCTTGTATTATTTTTAACATCCCAACTTCTAGTGCGCACACCTATGCATCAAAATTTTGTGTGCATCACAACTCTGCACCACACACTAGTATTTTTCTGTGCACAATAAACTTTGCACTGTGTGACACCAATTCCTAGCACAGACAAAATTTTCATGCTGATCTCTGGCCCATACAAGTCCAGTGTTGAACCAATTTCTCTAATACTAGAATGTAATGTCCCTAGCCACCCAACTTGGGCCACACCACACAATCTCAACTTTTGTCACTTTGAAGCCAATCTGTGACATTCTCAGCTTACTATTGAGCTATGCCACACCAAAAACCTAGTGTGCATATTACAATATTAACCTGCGCAAATACACTTGAGGTAACGTGCACGATCCCAAACTAGATTGTGCCACCCAATGTTTCCTTTCTCACTCAAGTTATAACAATGAAAGTAACACAATTCAACTATGAGCATAAGCATGTTGAGAATACCAACATTATTGTTCATGTAATTCACTCTAGTCATGTGATCGCTACTGCGCACATGTCAACCATTCTGGTTTCACCCACAAAATTATATTCTCCTTGTGCACACAGATTGCCTTCCTACGGGCACAACGAGTCCAACCTCTTCACACACGAATTATTTCCCTACATGCATGGCCATTCTAACCTCGCTTCAAAGACTCATGACCATTACTACAAGTTAACCTAACATGAATAACAAATAGCTATCATACTCAACATTTGCAACTACAACTACTGAGTATAATAACATCATACATACATGTACAAACGACATTATACAAAATAATAGAAATTACTTATATGCACCATCATACAAGACATAAATCACAACAGACATGAGTAAATAACACACAGTAATTGAACAATCACATAAAGGAAACTTATATTTTATGAAAAGTCACCAATTGCACATAGAGCTCATACGTTCCTTCCAGCCAGACTTTGTTGCTCATTAAATTTCAGCAACAGGTCACCCCCGAGTTGGGGCTTAAACTCCACCAGGGAAAAGGGATTCTTAATGTCAATCTAAGGTCTGATAAACATCATAATTTCTCAATCCAAGGCATCCATTGTTGTAACTAGTCTACAATCTCTCATTCCCCACATGCCTGTCTCACCCCAGGAAGTGTGCCCCTTCTCTACTCAACAGTCCTTCGGTTTCCCCACTTCCCTTCCAGTCCTTCAACAATAGGTCGGACAAGAAGTATCAGAGCCCTGTCACTAATTCCCATCACACCAGGGAACAATTCCCAACAAAACTCTCACGTGGACAGAATGCTCACGGGCCTGAAAACCCGCCTCTTCGACAACAAATATCCCACTTGGAGTGAAATCTCACGGGCCTGACAACCTGCCTCTTCGACAACAAATATCCCACTTGGAGCGAAATCTCATGGACCTGACAACCCGCCTCTTCAAAAGCAAATAGGTTTCCTAAGCACGAGATTATACAATGGTAGAAAGTTACAACAAAATATAGATACCTAGCAGAGGAAAGTTGGTCTGCCTCCTAAAGGAAATAAGTGATCATCCCCCAAGGAAAGAGTGAATCCCCTCGAAATACATCAAGGCCAACAATATATATTGCATGTATTAAACTAGACACTTGTCACCTTGGGAATTAGCTTTAGCCACTTGGTGACTCGTTCCCATATCTCGAGAAATTAGGATAAGTAAATATCCATACATTATACTTTTCAGAAATATTAATAAAATATTCCCTTAGAGATAAGCCCCCTTGGCTTAGCCCAAATTTTCCTTTTTTCGGTGTAGTTTAGCCCCCCATCTCTTTTCGTTTGATCTGTATGCACACAACAATGTGACATTATTAATAACTTGAGTGTGATTACATTTTACAAGGAAAGGCGCACTGACCTATTTGCAATCCATCTCACCAGCCCAATAACCACACAGGCTCTCCAACCTCAATTACAAACACACACACACACACACACACACACACACACACACATATATAATTTGGTCATCCTCATGCACTTACTCAAGTGTGCACAACACTATGGAATGTGCACACCCTTCCCTCTATGCACAATCCTCACGCACTACTCAGGTGCGAGCAAAACCACAGCTTTGTGTTGATGGATCACCAGCCTATATGTACATTTACATTTACACTTGGTGCCAACATCTCACCAACCTATATGTACAATTACAAATGGGGTTCAGATTAGGGACATTACAACCTCATAGGGGAAAAGGCAAATGAATAGGAAGGATATTTGAAGCTGCTCAAGTCTAACTTCATCTCTCTCAGGGAGGATGAAGAGGACATGTTATTTTGGTTGGTCAACGAGAAGAAAAGAGATTATACAACAAATTTGGGATACTTCATGTACGAAAAGGAAGTTTTTACGAGTGACAAAACCTGGTGGTGGAATTACACATGGAAATCAAATGCATCTCTCAAAGAAAAAATCCATTTATGGTTGGTTATGGAGAATAAGATATTAACATGGGACAATGGTCTGAAGTGAGGATTGAATGGTTCCAACAGGTTCCCTTTATGTAAATTTGATTATGAATCAGTTCAACACCTCTTTGTGTCTTGTTCTTTTGCAAAGCAGGTTTTCCTATGCATATCCAAGGAATTCAAAATTGAAAATCATGTTCCAAACGAGGTCCTGAAGGATTGGCTCAAATTGTGGTAAGAAAATATGGTAAATGAAATTTAATATTCTCTTCCTTTCTTTTACTTTTATTTCTCATGGTGGTCAAGGAACTCATCAGTGTTCCAAGATGTCCATATCCCATTCAAAGTAAAAACGGATCTAATAAGAAATCTCATGAAGGAATTCAAGTCAAAGAAAAAAAGAAAAAATGTCTGCGTGCCAATCATGCCTGCTTTGGTGGAAGGGGTCCCATGAGGCTTCTTCGATGTGGCAAGCCAAGGTTACATGTCCAAGTGTGGTGCTAGGGTTTTCCTTTATATCTCCAATAACCATTATTTTCATATCCGATACACTCTAGGGATGGGTTCAAATACTAAAGCTAAACTATTAGCTTTATGGGATTTGTTATTTCATGTGGAAATGTTAAATCTAAGGAGGGTATAGGTCTTCACAGATGCACGGGTAGTGATAGATTGGGAAAAAGGAAAGGCTCAACTATAGGTGGGAAGCTTGTAGCCTCGCATGCGAGAAATTCATTCTTTTATGGACAGTCTGGAATGGATCTCCTTCAACCATATCCTAAGAGAATTAAATAAGATGGTCAATAAACTTCCTAAAGAGGTATTTTCCCTGGAAGATGGGGCCTTCATAGTGTAGGAATTCGTTGACAACAACATTTTTGATGAAATGAATTTCCGTTTATATCTCTTAGTGGTCTTTTTGATGATTTTTCTTTACGAAATGTAGAATTTGTAATTTAATTTGAACAATTAAGGAAGCATAGATTCCGTTAAGGTGGTCGATAGGCCAATATATATGGAATGTAATTGAAAATCTATAAGACAATCCTCTTGAGGACACCAATATGTATATTCTCCTTTTGGTTGTGAATATAAATTTTTTCTTTCTCCAAAAAAATTAGTTGTTGGAGGACATAATTCAACACATACTCTATGTGTATACATTGAGGAGGAGCCAATGCCACCCCTAAAAAGGAAGCAATGTCATTGCAAATGTTAATTACACACAATTCTCATTTAAATACAAGCATATTTCATTGATACACCCATATACTCAGCAATTATATAAATGCATAACAATAAGTGAATCTGAGGGTAGATACTATGAAATTACCCATTTAACCATGGACTTTACACCGACTTGTTCCTACATTCATTTCCAGGAAGATTCATATACCATTTCATGCATGTAATTCATATTTAATACACGATTTAAAAAATTAAACACAATAAAAAAGCATAAGTACTTATGTTCGGTTAGAGGTTTGCCCAAGAAACTAATTGTATGAGATAAATTCACCTTCCAATAATAGGTGCCCCTTGTGGATGCCACCCCGAAGTCAGGCTATGAGGCCACCAAGGCAAAGAACCAAAACCACAATGGCCATGAATTAGCTAAATCTAAACATCTAACAAGAATTTTCTCTATGTGGTTTCCTCTAAGCACCTCAGCTAGCATTCAATCAATGCATGGATCTCTTCTCTCTTAGCCAATCACAACACAAGCTCAAAAATTCCCCTTCAAGGAATCCATCCCAACAAGTGTAAAAATGCAGGAAAGAATAGTCAGAGCCATTGTATTTCTCTCCAGGAGACCTATTGTGGTGGTCCTTATATCAATTACAATCAAATCTCAATGCAAACATGTGGATTTTAAAGTTTTTATCTTTCCCCAACCTCTCCACTTATTATAGTCTTGTGTTTTTCATAAATACTAATCAATTCTCGTCTCCTACCAACCACCGAATCATGTGGCTCACTACTTGCTCACCTAACTCTCAGGTTGATGGGTTCATCATGCATGTTGGAGATGGTTGCGATCATGGAAAACCATTTGACTTAATGGAAGAATAATCAAAGATGAAAACTACTTCCCAATTCAAAAATAAGTCATGTATTTTTGGGTTTTCATGATTATACGTGTCCTCTTTAAAAAATACATAATGAATCTTATTTGGACAATGAAGGCAAGGTTATGGTGAGTTCTCTTATGTGTCCTCTTAAAAAAAATACATAATGAATCCTATTTGGACAATGAAGGCAAGGTTATGGTGAGTTCTCTTATGTGTCCTCTTAAAAAAAATACATAATGAATCCTATTTGTACAATGAAGGCAAGGTTATGGTGAGTTCTCTTATGTGTCCTCTTAAAAAAAATACATAATGAATCCTATTTGGACAATGAAGGCAAGGTTATGGTGAGTTCTCTTATGTGTCCTCTTAAAAAAAAATACATAATGAATCCTATCTGGACAATGAAGGCAAGGTTATGGCGAGTTCTCTTAATGTGAGACACTAAAATGGAGATTTCTTGAGTTGACGCATGGCAAGGAAATATTTTTCTATTGACTCCCTTTTTCCTCTTCCCCTCTCATGTACTTTTTCTCCTCTCAACCATCTTGAACATTTTACATTATATTTATTACTCAATAGTGTACATTGTACAATTGTGACATCATCAATTGACATAAACAAACCAAGCCTATGTCTAAGATGTTCATCACATCCACTATATCCAAGCCTATGTCCAAGATGTCCATCATGTCTAAGCCTATGTCAAAAATGTCCATAATTATCTAGTTCTTCCTTGACTTTGGACTCTGTATGAGGAATTTTTACAACATAATTACATTTTTTACAGTGAGGAATTTTTACAACATAATTACATTTTTTACAGTGTGTGTGTATATATATATATATATATATATATATATATATATATATATATATATATTTAAAGATATTTGAATGAGGTATTATAGAGAATATATATAAAAAAAAATGTGAAGATCCAAGATTGTCAAAAGTTTCTTGGAAACTTATGACCTTTTATTTATCATAATTAATTAGCATTAATTTATGTGATTAGTTAATACAAGTCGAAGGACAAGGTGAAGGTGAGACCACCATCACTCCAAAAATCACAAAAAAACACAAAATGAATTTGTGATGATGCTCATGTTGCCAAATGCATCTTCCTTTCATGTCTTAATATAGTCTTGGGAATGGACAAAGGTGAAGAAAGGTGATGTAGAAAGTGTTACATGATGGGACCATGTGGGGTCCCATCATTTCCCCTAAGTAAATACACTTACCTTAAGTGTGTCTAACAATATAGGCAAAGGGGTAATTTGAATCATTGAGATCAAACTCATACATTTATCGTTTCATAAAATTTGACAAAATTACCAAAAATTAGAGATAAACTCCAACTTACTTCCTTGAGGATCCTACTTGGGAACCAATTGTTGAATTGTCCCTATGTAATTATTCCTTGTCCTTAACCTTTATAACATAGGGGAAGCACAATTCAAAAATAGAGATATTTTACAACTGTGAATGGAACTATATGCATGACGCTGACATGTACAATTATTTTATGTGAGTTTATTTATACATGTGAATTTGTGAGCTTATTCATGTTTTTGTTTTTTTTTGTTTGTTAATTTGTCCGTGACATGTGGGACTAACCTGTGGCTAAGAAACCGCGACTCAGGGGCATCTAAGCCATCAAAATCACCTGGGGATCACACCCGGCCTGAGCCACACCAACCCTTAACATGGATGGATTTTTTGTCCCCGCAGGTTTCAAACCGGTGATTTTTAACATCACGGAGTGCCTTAACAACACACTCGGTCACCGACTGTTCTACACCTCGGGGACTAATGAGCTTATTCATGTAACCACAAATATACTGTGACAAATAAACTGGGAGTTCGCCTTACGATTTGGTAAGCACTGAAAGTTCACCCTATGATTTGTTTGAAATTAAACATAGACTCAAGGATTCAAACAGTGAATTGAACTATTTATTCACTTCAACAATTGACTTTTATGACCTTTCTCATGCTTAGAAAGCAATTGGTATTAAACATAGACTCAAGGATTCAAACAGTGAATTAAACTATTTGTTCACATCAACAATTGACTTTTATGACCTTTCTCATGCTTGGAAAGCAATTGGTTTACGCAATAAGCTGCCCAAGCAAGTATAATTTCAAACGACATCACTTGAACCGTAAACTCATAAATTAAGGACAATTGGTTTTTTAAAATGTAAACTTAGAAAGGATTATCTATTTAACTTGGCCTTCTATCCAATGTATACCAAAAAAACATAAACTTTAAAGTGCACATATATATTATCCATTACTAGTCCCTGTCGTAGGCATAGAGGGACTATAACAATCGATAAATTGTTGACCTGGCATTAGCTTGTGCGTTGACCAGAAATATTTCCCTATTGTCTATTGTTGGAACAAGGGAAGTGAAAACATCGATTTTTCTATAATAAAAAGTATCATGCTTGTCAAGATCTGATTGGACAAAGGATTGGAGGTCTTATTGTCATCTTTGTTATTCCCAATGTAAAATATGTTTGCATTTCCAAAGTATTTGGTAGTATATGGTCTTTTTTGAATCATAAATTTTGTTATGAATTCATTGAAGGTGGATTAATGCTACCATTAATTCGAATGTTTGGTTTAACATTTTATGCTAGGTAAATTTATGGCAATGTTTGATATGGTGGCATATCCAAAGTTTGGCTTTGCAATACATTCTCTGGTGTTCGAACTATTGTTACAAAAAATATATCAATTTCTTTGGGATACATCAGAGACCTGCCACATTGAATTTTTTTCTTAAATGTTTACAGTGCATTTCTGACAGATTTAAATGTTTACCTAACAAGCTTGGTAGTGTTGAATGGTTACTTAACAGGCTTGTTACAAGACATTTTCTTCCGTTTTTAAAATTTATATGCTCCAGTGGCATTGATGGTTCACTGGTCCATGCTTGCTTTTTTCATGGCACTGATTTCTTATTTGCATGTTCTCATTGTTCTTCCTTGCTTGTTCGTGTTGTTTCAGTTTGAATGTTTGGGTTTATGCAGTCGCGATTGGAAGAGCCTCGTTCCTAGGGGGGTGGTTGTTTCTTGTTCCTTTCTTCGTTGTATGTTGTTTATTATTGCTTGATTCGACTTTGCAAGGTTATGGTCTTGCGTCTGCACTTGGGCCTTTTGGTGCTTCTTGGCTGGGTTCTTATTTGGTGCTTTTTCTTGTTTGCCCAGGGTTTGCAATGTTGGGATGCCACATCTGTGGTTGGATCTCTCGTTACATTTTTTTGCACTTTGGTTTGCATAGAATACTATTAAGATAAAATAACAGACTAAAGAATTGCAAGTGATGTAAATTGCATATGTTACGCGTTGAAACAGAGTTTGTTGGCCCCAAAATATATTTCATAGTCGTCGATGCGTTTTCCATGGATTCTGTGTTACTATGGTTTCATAGTTATGAGAGTGCATTTTGCTGTGTGGGAGATATAGTTGTTCTCTGCCTTTTACTTTCCTATTGTAAACTGCGTCTGACTCTAGTTTGTCGCGTTTATGTGGTCATTCCAAGCGATCATTGTTCGGTTGCGTACTTAGCCAGTTTTATGGACGTGGCTTTGCGAATAGGTTCTATCAAACTATGATAGGTCGTGTTCGGTGTATACATTAGCTTTGCCGAATTAGTTTTCTTTAAAAGAAGGCCTCCTGGACAGAAAAGAATGCAATTTATGAAATTATAGGTTTCCTGGACAACATAGGTTAATGATCGCGACTTCTAGGGGTGGCGGGATGAAAATTGGGCTTATTAAGATAAAATAACAGAGTAACGAATTGCAGACGATGTCAATTGCATCTGTTACGCTTTGAAGCAGAGTTTGTCGAGCTCAAAACATATTTCATAGCTGCCGATGCTTTTTCCATGGATTCTGTGTTACTACAATTTCATAGTTATGAAATTGCCTTTTGCTGTGTGGGAGATATAACTGTTCTCTCCCTTTTACTTTCCTGTTGTAAATTGTGTTTGACTTTAGTTTATCGCGCTTCTGTGGTCATTCCAAGTGACTGCATTTCAGTTGTATACTATGGCAGGTTGTGTGTGGTGTATACATTAGCTTTCCTGAATTAGTTTTCTTTAAAAAAAAGTCTCTTGGACATAAGAGAATGCAATTTATGAAGTTATAGGTTTCCTGAACAACATAGGTTAATGATCGCGGGTTCTCGGGGTGGCGGGCTGAAAATTGGGCTTTTGTTGTTCCGTGCCCTACAAATAGCACATAGAGTTCCGCGATCATTCCGACTGACTGTCGTTCGGTTGCATACTTAGCCAGTTTTATGAACATGGCTTGGCGGATAGGTGGTATCGAACTATGGTGTATACATTAGCATTTCCGAATTAGTTTTCTTTAAAGGAAGGGCTCCTGGACATAAGACATTGAAATTTATCAAATTATAGGTTTCCTAGACAACATAAATTAAACATAGGAAATATGTAATTTTATAAAGTAGATATATAAAGCATGCACAGAGCCCTCGTCCCATACTTATCCAGTTTTTGCATCGCAGGTTCTCGGGGTGGGCGGCTGAAAATTGAGAATCAGAGAGTTCCTCGATATACAAATTGACCATCGCACTTGAGGACTATTTGAATTTGAAGGCCTTCGTGTCCAAAAAAATTAGCATTGTCGAAATAGTTTACTTTACGTACGTCGTTTTACATACCCTAGTGAACAAAAAAACACAAAAAAAAATAGTAAGCATTTTTTGGATCGCGGGTTCTCGGGGTGGCGGGCTCTAACTTCGGCCACTGTTGTTTTTTGTCCTACAAATAGCACAAACAATTTCACGATATACAAATAGACAATCGGACTTGCGGACTATTTGAATTTCAAGGGCTCATGTGCAAAAAAAATAGCATTCTCGAATTACTTTTCTTTACGTACATTCTACATACGCTCGTCGACAAAAATAGAAAAATAGTAGTAATGTCTATTACATAGGGCTCCATCCCCGCTACATTCAGATCTTCCCAATACACATTAAATATGCTTTCAAAAGTATCGATCAGACAGGTTCGAAAAGATGGGCTTTAATAACTGGAAAGCTCGAGGACATTTCCCATTAAAATAAATAGATAGGCTAATATTCAACCCTTCCTTGTTTTTTATTTTGAACAGGCAGGGAAAACTGAAGACTCAAACGCAACGTAGTTCCACGGTTATTAGATACTCAATTCACATTCTCGCTATGGCTTCTGCCAATGAGTTGTCCATCATATATGAACTTCCTTCTAGGTTGTCAAATGTTTTTCCCCTTTACTCAAATAATAAAAATGTCATTGAATTTGAAGAACATTGAATACTAAAGTGCCTTACCTATGAAAGTGCCTTTTTGCTTGCATTTTGAATTTGCGATTTTTTTTTTTTTTGCTTCTGCAGTTTTAGTTTTCTTAAAAGCTTCAGCATAGTTCACGAACGTGTCGCCCACAAAGGGCTTGACGTCATGTCCCTCTTTAATATTGTGCATTTTGAAATGATGGACTTTAATAACTGAAAAGCTCGAGGACATTTCCTATTAAAATGAATAGACAGACGAATATTATGGGATCTGGTAATTTCTTTTTGCTTGCATTTTGAATTTGTGAATATAGTGGTTTTTTTTTGTTTTTTTTTTAAGCAGTTTTAGTTTTCTTAAAAGCTTTAGCATAGTTCACGAACGTGTCACCCACAAAGGCCTTCACGTCATGTCCCTCTTTAATATTGTACATTTTGAAATGATGGGCTTTAATAACTGGAAAGCTTGAGGACATCTACCATTAAAATGAATAGACAATCGAATATTATGGGATTTGGTAATTTCTTTTTGCCTGCATTTTAAATTTGCGAAAATACTTTTTATTTTATTTTTTTTGCTTGTGCAATTTTAGTTTTCTTAAAAGCTTCAGCGTAGTTCACAAACGTGTGACCTATAGAGGCCTTGACATCATGTCCCTCTTTAATATTGTGCATATCTTAGATGTCAGATTTGAGAATTTGCTCAGATATGGGAATTTTAATACGTGTTGCTAGTCACTATTCAACGTACATATTTAAAAAGATTGGCATTAATAACTGAAAATATCGAGAACATCTGTCATTAAAACGAATCAACACAAAATGTACGAAAGACCTTCCAGCCTTGCTTTTAAATACTTATTGCCATTTCTCTCTATCATCAAAGAGTTTCGCTTTAGGGTGCCTTTGTTCTAATGTTCTTGGTCATGGACATGTAAGACAACTTAGAGATGTGATTGAGGGGCAGATGAAAGAAGAGAGACTGGTTTTATGTGACGTGAGCTTTGAGTAAAAAAAATATGTTATACAAGAGAAACTCAGAGAGGACGAAAAAAAAAGAACAAGTATGTTTGGTGTTCTCCCTGTGTTTGATGCTTTGGTTGGTTGAAAATGTTGCCTGAAAATTTGTTTGTTGAACTTCTTTGTTTTCTTGTTGGGAATTGTAATGGATTTTTAGGTCACCTGCAAGATAGTTCTTCGTTTAAGTATATAGCTTCTTCCAACAACACAGATTTGGCCACTATATCGAATTGTAGAGATCGCACAAGTATTTGTCTTCCTCGGAGGCTGGTAACAAAATCTGTATGGGTGGATAAAAAGACATATTATCACTACAAGAGTTTCTATTTCATAGTTTGATGATCTACATGTGGCTCTGGTAGCCGACTTGACATAAAGCCATGTTCTTTGTCAAAGTTTGTTCGGTTTCCTCTAGATGTAGTTATAAAGTCCACATATTAGGCATCACCTCCAAACATTCCAGACCTTTATGTGGGCCACCATACCTCCCCCGCTATGAGGAAAGATGTATTTTGATGCCATCTGCAACATTTGATACACTTGCCAGACATGTGCTGGTGCATTCTGCAGCATTTGATGCACTTGCCACACCTCAGCTACCCGAAGAAGTTATGTACCTCAACAGATTTGCATTTTGCATCTAGGTTGGACGTTTCTTCCAATTTACTGTAATAAAACAAAGAAGTTCCACATACAAATCCTCAGGCAGGCTTCTCAACCAAACAGACGATCGAATACAGGTTGAATACCAATCGCTATATACTTGAATTTTTTTCCCCTGCCTTAATTGTTGTGACATAAAACGACTCTGTTCACTTTGAAATCGACCTGAATCGCATTTCTAAGTTTTCTCAGATGTGAATGCTTAGGAACATTGCAAAGAAAACACCTTAAACCCCAACTTTTCAACGACAGAAGGAAATTAATACTTGACAACGAATGGAATGTTGAATAAGCAGCCATTGCAAGCAGGCCATATCTGGAAGAAACAAGGTATTCAAAAAACTGGGATAGATGTACTTCGCAGCACCGATTAAGTACAAAACCCAAAATTGATATTCAACTCGTTTTTTACAAATAAAGAGTTTGAACGTTAAGAAAAGTGTGAAGAAGCTTCATCAATGTACATATCT
The DNA here is from genome assembly GCA_009831015.1 of Picea engelmannii. Lineage (NCBI taxonomy): Eukaryota > Viridiplantae > Streptophyta > Pinopsida > Pinales > Pinaceae > Picea > Picea engelmannii. Next base: position 391,776 of record ML778233.1, on the reverse strand, counting down.
TTAATTGGTCGATGGCAAGCGAAATCACAATCATTGTCGCAAATAGCCTCAACTGTATTTTGTAACACATCTTATTTGAATATAGAATAATTTCGGTTTATTTCTTAATAGTATTTTCCAATTTCTGGTATTTGTTTTAATTGTATTTTGTACCTTCTTCCCCTGTGTCGTTAAACATGAAGGACAAGCTTTTGTTTCTACTGCTCACTACTTCAATCTAAATAAAACTTGGTCTGTTCTTTCTTTACATTTTACATTTAAAAATACTTTTTCATAGGCCATACTTATGTGGCGTTGGCTCTGTATTTAAAGAAAGAAATTGGAGGACCCGTTCTACTCCCATTCTCCGAGTTCCGTAAATAGAATGAATTCATGAGTTACAACAAGGCAGCTAAATTGTTGACGCAATGTTACTGTGAAGTATGTTGGATATATTGTAGCTTGTTCTATTTGATAATATCCGTGCATATATACGAATATCAGTACTATTGGAAAAAATACAAAAAACTTCCTCTTCGGCAAAGCTTAGGCAGTTATGTTTGGGTTTGCGGTATTAAACAAATATGTCCATTGTTCTGTCACATACATCTTGCAGCCTAGGAACTTCCGTAGTTTGCAATTTATGCTTTAATTACTTAAAGTCACAACAAATTTTGATTGCCTTTAATTTAATTTAGATATTAATGTTTATGGAGAGCCGGTGTTTGTTGATGTCATTGCAATGAATACAAGATGAATAGATGATAAGGAATTTATGTCGTTGAGACCACAATGCAAATTCATGTTTCTTGTTGTGCTATGTACACCTTGCAGTCAAAATTTTCCTAGTTTCAACGAAATTTGCAAGCCGAAGAGCATCTTGCAAATTGGGAGATCATTTGCATTTGAAACAAAAACAATCCATTAATATATATTAGTATGAATACTATTCAGATAAATACAAAAAATTTCTCCATTGATAGATACTAGTATGAATACTATTGAAATAGATATCAAAACTTCGTCTTGGCCAATACTTAACCAGTTATATGGACACCAGACTCCGGGTTCGCGGTATCCAACACCTATGTCCCCTGTTTCATCATATAAATGTTGCAGACAAAGAACTTCAGTGATGTGCACTTAATGGTTTTACTAGTGAGAAGCTAGCAGAGGTTCGAAAACATTGCCATTAATAAACGAAAAAAAAAGAAGGTTTTCCCGACTCTCAGATACTTATCTCTTTTCCCATTTTGCTTTTCCTGTCCATTATGGCTTTCTGGTTTATACTTAGTCATCTTTCTCTATACGACAGGCTGACATGTATTCATCTCCATCTATATCCTCGCAAGACAGATCCAACCGATCATTATTCCATTCCATACTTAGCCAATTTTATGCCCACCATTGCGGGGCTGACGCTTGCGAGCCCAACTGCTTATTGTTCTGCTATATACATCTTGCACTGAAAACATATGTGACCTACAATTCTATCGCGGTTTCCTCGTATACATTAACTTCGTTCAAAGTATCTGTTACTGATTTTCATCCCTAGCAACTTTGCGTCCTTCCTGACATACATCAACAATGGTCTTACCAGTGACAAGTGGACACAATGGTACGAAATATACTTATGTGATCTACAATTCATGCCTTAACATCTCCATCTATATCCTCGCATGACAGATCCGATCGACCGCTGTTCCTTTTCATACTTAGCCAATTTTATGCCCACCACTGCGGGGATGGTGCTTGCGAAACAAGCTGCTTATCGTTCCGTTATATACATCTTGCACTCAAAACATCTGTGATCTACAATTCCACCGTGGGTTCCTTGTATACATTAAGTTCATTCAAAGTATCTGTTGTTGCTTTCCATCCCCAACAACTTCACGTCCTTCCTGATATACATCAGCAATGCTCTTACTAGTGGCAAGTGGACACAGTGGTACGAAAGATACTTCTATGATCTGCACTTTATGCGTTAACTAGTGAGAACTCAGCAGGGATTCGCAAGCATTTGCATTAATAAGCAAACACTAGATGTTCTTCTGCGAGATACTTGGTTCTTTTTCCCTTCTCTTCTTCCCGTGTATTCTCTAGAATTCCACTGCGAACTTCTCCATCCTTTTTCCCTTATTTTCTTCCTGTGTATTATGGGACTATAAAATATGGACATGATATTTTATAGAACATGTACAAATTCTGCATTCCATACCTAGCGACATTTTGGATCATGGGTTCTCGGCTGGGCGGGCTCAAAATTGGGCCTCCATTATTTCGTGCCCTACAAATAGCACCCCGAGTTCCACGATATACAAATTGAAGAGCGCACTTGCGAACTGGGTAACTCAACATTACACTTCTATTGTTCTGTGTCCTCCAAACAACGCTCTCAGTTTCGCGATATAGAAATTGACACACAGAGTGCAGGATTGGTGGGGTGGAGATTGCCATTATTTACGGATTCTAATCCCTATGAAGTATCTAATAGTATCTAAAAAATTATTTTAGTTTTTCTTTTTTCCCTGTATAACAATATCTAAAAAATTATTTTAGTTTTTCTTTTTTCCCTGTATAACAATATCTAAAAAATTATTTTGAATACTAAAATAGCTCTTAGTAGTGACAACTGGACACAGAGGTATGAATCAGTTGGGATTTTCACTCTCTGCAATATACAAATTGACTACTGGATTTCGACATCGTCTACTCTTCCATGTTACATATTATGCATTCCAATGTTCGGAGCAATACAATTAGAAGGTCCGGGCCTCACCTCCTTTGCAGACACTTTCTCAGCTTGTTTTGGATCCTCCTGTTTCCCGGTTCACGAAATATGCAGCTCCAGCGTTGGTGGGTTGACATATGTTTATCTCCATCTATATAATCAGACAATGAATCCGATCGACCGATGTTTCTTTCGATATGTTTCTCCGTTATATACATATTCCACTCTAAATTTTTCGTGATCTACAATTCCACTGCTAACTACTCCGTTCTTTTTCCCTTTTTTTTCTTCCCGTGTATTATGGAACTATAAAGTATGGACATGATATCTTATAGAGCATGTACTAATTCCCATGATATTTTATAGAGCATGTACAAATTCTGCATTCGATATCTAGCGACATTTTAGATCGCGGGTTCTCGGGCGGGCGGGCTCAAACTTGGACCTCCTTTGTTCCATGGCCTACAAATAGCACCCACAGTTCCATGATATACAAATTGACAAGTGAATCCGCGGAGTGGCTGACTCAACATTGCACTTCCATTGTTTCATGTCCTCCAAACAGCGCTCGCAGTTCTGTGATATACAAATTGACACACAGAATGCAGGACTGGTGGGGTGGAGATTGCCATTGTTTACGGATGTTAGTCCCTATGAACTATCTAACAGTATCTAAAAAATTATTTTGAATACTAAATTAGCTCTTAGTACTGACAACTGGACACAGAGGTACGTAACAGTTGGGATTGCACTCTCTGCAATATACAAATTGACTATCGGATTTCGACATAGTCTGCTCTTCCGTGTTACAGATTATGCATTCAAATGTTTGAAGCGATATAATTAGAAGGTTTGGGCCTTGCCTCCTTTGCAGACACCTTCTCACCCTGTTTTGGACTCTCCTGTTGTCGGGTTCATGAAATCTACAATTCTAGCACGGTCACTCTACCACTGCTCACAAATGTTTCAAAGTATCTCTTGTTGCCTTCCATCCCCACCAACTTCTTGTGCTTCTGGTTGTCCTACCATATCCTCTTCGTTGTTACGCGTATTACACTCAAAAAGTTTTGAGACATAAAATTTGACCTTCGTGCCCTCACCCTCAACGCTTGTACGTTGCAACCCTGTTTTGTAGCTGTCTTTTTTCCCCTACCCGCGACCTCCGTACTTTCTTACTATGTGATTAGAAACCTTTCATGCTAACAATTGACCATGCAGGAACTGTCAACATTGTCATTAATGGTTGAAAACCTCGAGGAGATCTCCCATTATTACGCATTAAACCCAGATGTGCAAAGAGTTATTTTGTCCCTTTCGATTGTTCATCTCCAACAAGCGTCCTCGTGTTGGGCCGCTCAAGAAATCTACAATGCTTAATCGCTCATTGCAATATCCAACGTGTTGGCATTTCTATGTATGCAATTAGTACTGTTTAATGTTAACAACGCATCATGCAACAACCGTCCAAATTGTCATTAATCAATGAAAGTCTTGAGGACATCTCCCATTCACACGCTTTCGACCAAAATTTGTGCAGGGTTATATTATCCCTTCCAACTTTTCATTTCATTCATCGGCTGGAACAAATAAACATTCTTGTAGAGTTATGGCACCAGGTCGACAACAGTTTTGTGGAGATACAATAAATATGTTCGCACAAGAGGACCAGAGATTTCAGTGGTCCAGGGCATACTTTTACTATTCATCCCGTTCCGCCCAAAACGAAGTGATTTGGACCTCTGGAATCGTTCATGCAGGCTGCACTCCTAAGGTTTTTGACTCTAAGGAGGTGGTCTCTTAGTGCATTGGAAAATATATTCCAGGCCAAAGAATTATTCCATTGCGCGACCATTCTCCTTTTTCTTTGTCACCTCGTCTCTTCTGCAAGATGTTAAAATTGTTGAACCCAACATTGACGTTCAGAGGACAAGACTGCAAATAGTTTCTAGAAAAACATCATAATGGGTTGGACATCTTAGCGGACTTCCTCGAAGACCCAACAACAGTTCCTGAAGATATCACAAGGCTGCAGGTAAGTTCCTTTAGAAATCCATTACGGGAAAATGCTTGGTTGGTTACAAGAATAACGAGACAAACATCCACAACAAGCATTTCCCATATAATTATTTATATTTTGTATTTCACAGTTAAAGAAAAATACATTTTCAATTGGGGGAATATAATTTCGATTGAGATCTGATACCAGTTGTCACGATTTAAAGAATCGAATAAATTTTATATGTCATCCTACTTGATTTTCGCAATTGTGTATTGCTTTCCATTTCCAAAACTTTCTCTTTCCAATAAAATAAACTGTGGATTCGACCCAGTAACATTCTGGCACGAGGCCCTATGGAGACACAAGGCCTCCCATTGTTTTTATGAAGTTTTTAATGGCTTTGTCTCAGTTTTCAAAGATTTACTGTTAGGCAATGATTCTCCATGGATGTCTGGCTAGGCAACCAAGTTTTTGAATAGGAAGGGCACACTTGAGCAAGAGGAAAATCACAGTGTCCTCATGGTCTTTGGCTCTAAGGAAAATCCTTCCTTCCTTCCATGCCACATCACGGACAAGATGTTTGTTGCAGAAATAGCAAGGCAATACAACCATTGGTTGCATTTTTTCCATGACAAGAAAAAAAACAGTTCATTCTTCTGCCCTGGAAAGTCGGAGACTTCGTGTGCAGAAACATCAACAAGATTGACGAGTTTGCCACCCATTTCAAGAAATTGAACCTAACGTACACTGAAAGGCTAAAAGGGTTCGACCCTAATGGCATTTTTCGAGAACATTTACTGGGTTTTGGATTTAACACCTCTTTTATCCATACACACCTGACCCAAGACGGGAACAGTGTCGACAACAATCCTGCTTCTACAGATTGCGATGCAGAGAGTTTGCAAAGCGCCACTGAATTGTACAGACAACATGGAAAAGTATCCGGTGAGAAGAGTACCCAATTCCCCGCCAACACTCCCAAGAGCATGACATCATGGAACATCGCTTCGACAGTCCACCCCAGTAAGAAAGAAACCCAAAAATCTTCGAATGGAGGAGGAGATAAGAACCCTCCTCGCATAAATATTGATAGTTGTCACAAAATTCCACTGACGAAGAAGAGAAAAAACAATGTAGGGTAGGCGGAGGAACCCCAAATTGAAAGTGGAAAACTGCAACTTGAAATTGAAGCTGAGCACATGTAGAAAATTGGGTCGTCCACAGTGGAAATATCGGACACCGACTTTTTTGACATAGATGAATCCTTCGTAATCCAAAGTGCTATTTTTTACAGCCAATCTAAAAGTCTGGTCATTGAAAAGAGAGATGTAACAAACAGGAAAGGCAAATCTCGCGCAGAGATTAACTTTAGCGAAATGTCATCGTCCCAAATCTGCCAATTTCACCAGGGAACCGGTGACATTCTTCGTGATTCCATTGGAGGAATTGAGACAGAAAATGCTAATATGAAACAATGCCTCAACAAATTTGAGCAGGCTTTCCTTGTAACTCTAGAATTTGCCAGTCCTTTGGAAAAAATCATGCCTGCTACCACTGCAGCGAAGATGAAAGTATCCTCTACCCTCCTTTCATGCTCTAGAGCCCTTGTAGAGAATAACATCAAAAAAAGAATGCAAGTAGTTATTGAAGCCTGGGAAACATCGCAAAATTTAGTTTCCTTCGGAAATAAGGCCAATGATTTGCTGGAACAATTGAAGACAAATTTAAAAAATGAACAGCTTTTCTGTGATCGGGTACTAGCCCCTTTTGCCAAATATGCCAACAACACATCAGAACTAAAAAGAAGACAGGAGAAACTCCCCTCGCCAAAGCGCACCAAAAAAGTAAAAGCATGATGGCAAAAGAAAGTTGACAACCTGTAGCTCATTGTCAAGTCATGTAAACAAGTCATATCAGAAAAGGAAGATTTATTCACAAGCCTGTTCCAGCTGGACTTATCTGAAACTACCAATGGATATTTTAAAGGGGTTGTATTTCAAAAAGTTTTATAGCATACTTGAACATCGTCTATATGAGAACGAGCGCTGGGTAATGGAATATGCCTCACACAATGAAGAAATTGAACAGACTCTGCATAATATTTCAATGGATCTAAGGAAATTAGAAAACAACCTTTACGACATAGAAATCCGGGATGAAACCAACACAACCCCCATGAAAAGCTACATCGAAGAATGGTTCCAAGAGAGAATGGACGACCTCGTCCAAGAAGGGCAACAACCAGTCAATAGGACTACAATGCACATCGACGACAGGAAAAAAAAACGCATCGGCTTCATAGTAAGTTTATACTGCCATGTTTTTTTGTTTATCAATTCAGTTTAAGTCTATGTTGTCATCTTCTCTTCTTTATCAATCCACTTATGTCCTCTTTCAATAGAAAACTGTAACCAAACACTCTTAACTTCCAATTTCTTATTTTCAGGTCTTCCTCTCTACAGTAGCGCACTTCTTTCAACGTTCCTAATTCTTCTACTTATTTCTTTTTATGGTTTGCGGGAGCCCCAATCCCAGTCTATATGAAAAACGCATTTAAATTTCCAGAAACATGTAACAAACATTATTAATTTTTGATAAATTCCAAAGAAAACTGATTCGGCAATGCCCTTATTGTATACTAAATTTTGGGTTTCTAGGAACCTTTCTTATTTGTTCCAAATAAAACTAATTCGGATATGCTACATTTCTTGTTTCCTATTGTATGCTAATTTTTTGGTCTTCAACGATGTTGATGTAATTTCCAGAGATATGTAACAGACATTATTTATTTTATAATAAGTTTGTATAGTTCGCAATGCCACTTCTCAATTTGTATATTGCGGAACTCTCGATGTTGTTTGCAGGGCACGAAATAACATAGACCCATTTTTTAAACCACCAGCCCAAGAACCCACGATCCAAAAACTGGCGAAGTATGGAATGATTGCTCCCTGCATGCTCTATAAAACGTGTACAAAGAAAACTAATTCGGCAATGCTATATCTCTTTTGTCCAAGAAAAGCCTTAGTTTTAAAGCAAGCTAATTCGGGAAAACGTTATTACTATTCTATTGTATAACAGACATTAATTTTTTGTAAATTTCTATAGTCCGAAACTCCACCTGTCATTTTGTATATCGCGGAACTATCGGTGCCATTTGTAGGCCACGGAACATCAGAGACTCAATTTTGAACCCGCCAATTTCCAGAAACATGTAACAAACATTATTATTTTTTGATAAATTACAAAGAAAACTTATTCGACAATGCCCTAATTGTATACTAAATTTTGGGTTTCCAGGAACCTTTCTTGTTTGTTCCAAATAAAACTAATTCGGATACGCTACATCTCTTGTCTCCTATTGTATGCTAACTTTTTTGGTCTCCTATTGTCTACATTTTTTTAAATTTTTTTTTTGACAAAATTCAATTGAATTCAATGCTTCCCAAAATAATGTAAAACAAATATATATGTTGGAACACCATTCATTCTTTATATAAATTGGAGTATCAGTTGGCTCTACGATAGTCATGAAAACGATATGTTGAGCCACAACAAACACGACTTAACTCCTGTTTTAAAATCATGTGTTTGGGATGGACAACAACATCTGTGGTGGTCATGGAAATGGTATGTTCGACCTCGGCAAACAGATGGCGAGACAATGATTTTCGTTGGTCGTATCTGCAGGTTGTCATCAAGGTCTCACACGGAGGAGATTTGAATGTGGGTGGATGGTGGTTTCAGAAAACAGGTTGTATTGACTCATAGGTTTGGTAAATTTTATTCCAACTTCAAAACAAAGTCAAATTTCATAGAATCCCTCATAGGCATTGTGTTATCAATGATTTCTGTAAAAATATCGCCCTACTATAATTGGATCAAGGGTCGGGACCATTGATCTTTGAAAAATATGTTCTTTTTTTTAGCGTTGTTGATTTCTTACTGAAGTTTTGATTTCATTTTCAACATCTATTTAACAATACATAGTGAAAATACATTTTAAATTTTAAATGGTACAGTTGCAAGTAGGAAGTAGTGTTTTCAATGACACAGTAATCTAAGACTATATGCAGATTAATGCAATAAAAGTTTTATTTTAAATTATATTTCAAATCAAATAGTAAAACAAGTATATTTTAAATTTAATTTTTCAAATGAGTAAACCCTAAATACCTTCCAAGTCGAATGCATATTTCTATAAAATTCTATATGTTGTGAACAAGTTCATTATTATAGAGCTGGAACAACAGATTTATGAATTACATCATTCTGATCCTTTGACAAATCTTACAGGAGACAGACTCCTTCTTAGTAAAAAGCTGGAAGCGAATAGAAATAAGTATTTGCTGGCAGAAGAGGCTTTCTGTAGACAAAGGAGCAGAGTAAATTGGATAAAAAATGGAGATCTCAATACCAAATTCTTCCATACTTTTGCTAGTTCTTCCAGAAACAAAAAAAACATTTGGGATATCACTGATGCTTCAGGTATACAACACAGTGGATAGCAAGAAATCAAATCTGCAACCATCGATGTTTTTTATTTTTTTTATGAAGCTAGACCACATGTACACTTACAAACCCAAGTTTCATTAGCATAACTTTTTCCTCATTATGTTATAGCTGAGAATAACGCTCTTCTGGACAAGCCTTGTACTTTGCAAGAGATATACACTGCCCTCAAATCTTTTTCAAAGGACAAAAGCTTAGGCCCGAATGGCTGGACTATAGAATTTTACCTTCATTTTTTCGAATTGGTGGGACCTAAGCTTCTGTAACTTATGGAAGACACCATACTTCATGGTAAAATCTCTAGAGCACTAAACTCCAGCTTTCTAACGCTTATCCTGAAAGCCAATCATCCAACTACATTTGGTGATTACAGGCTGATTGCTCTTTGCAATCTTTGCTATAAGCTCATCTCCAAAATCATTGCTATTCGCATCAAACCTATCCTCTCGAGATTCTTGTCCAGAGAAAAACTGGGCTTTTTAAAGGGTCGTCAAATCCTTGACGCCATTGACACTACTCAAGAATTATTGCACAACATTCATCACAAAAAATCTTGCGCCCTTATTCTAAAGCTATACCTTTAAAAATATTTTGATTGCATTGATTGGGATTATCTAAGACTGATTTTATCTCAGCTGGGATTCAGTCATTCATTGATTTCTTGGATCATGAGTTGTGTCACAAGTGCAACTTTTGCAGTGTTGATTAACAGAGAAACAACTTCTTTCTTCCGTAGTGGCAGAGGCTTGAGACAAGGCTGCCCACTTTCACCACTCCTCTTCATCTTGGCTATGGAAGGCTTAAGTCTACTTCTAAAAAAAATCCAGGCAGAAGGAAAAATTACAGGGATTAAAGTCTCCAGACTGGTCAAAATTCTGCACCTCCTCTTTGCTAATGATGTCCTTATCATGAAAAATGACAGCCCGCTTGAGTGGAAAGAAATTGATGGACTCTTAAAATTCTTCTGTGTTGCTTCTGGCTTACAAATAAATTGGAACAAGTCAACTTTTCATTTTGCCAATATTCTGGAACAACAACTAGATATTATTTCGACCATCTTCCCTCATAACTTCTTACAAATTTCACTTGGTATGCATTATCTTGGTTACTTCATAAAAGCATAACAACACAAGGCTTCCGACTGGGATTGGCTATTAATAAAGGTGGATAAGAAAATTAACAACCGGTGTAACATGTGGCTAACAATTGGTGGAAGATATACTCTTCTTAAAGCTACCCTTGAAGGACAACCTGTAATGTTCCTAACTTGGCTAGTCTAGGAAACGCTGCTAATGTGTGTGTAGGATCAAAGGTTTACAACATATAAATGATCATACAAATAATAAACACGACAAAGGACTGCAAAGTTTGTATTATGATATGTCTGTAGATTACAAAATGGCCAAATGCAGCTGAATAACTGACAATACTTGACTAGATCAACATACAAAGGATCTTAGCCGGAATATAAATAAGCAACTGCGGCTGAATAAAATAAAAACACTCAGCTAGATCAAAAGACAAAAGGATCTTAGTCAGAATACAAATAAGCAAATAAAAGATAATACCCAGAATATGAGAGCACTGCAGAATCAATGAAGAATGATGGACGACCTGGATGATCTTTCCGGTGACTAGAGTGTGTCTTTCAACACCGAAATCAACCAACTGGTGTCTTCCTCCTTAGATGCGCCTCTTCTCCTCAATGAAAAGTCATAATCTGCATAATGATGAATTAGGTCGCTTACCCTTCCTTTATAGCTTTCCAAAACCCTAAATCATGTTGAAACCCTAATTCATTGTTGACTTCGAAAACCCTAAATCATTGTTGAAAACCTCTATTTTTAGCTCATAATGACTTAAAAGCGCTTTTAACCCTTTTTAGCTCAATGTCACTTTCCGAATATAACACCTGTGACTGGAGTGACCTCTAGTAACCCTGTTTACCCCTCTTTGGCCCTGGCTATAGTCTAACGGGGC
>ML778233.1:364805-380468 GCA_009831015.1 Picea engelmannii | reverse complement strand
TCCCTCCTCATCCAATGGGGGAAGATCCTCTGATGTGTTAATGAATTGTCCCACTGCCTTTTTGAGGCAAGACACGTGGATCACGTTATGAATCTTGCTCCCCTCTGGAAGCTCTAACTCGTAAGCAACCTCGCCTACTCGGTGCATGATCCTGTATGGACCATAAAATCTGGGCTTGAGCTTCTCGGCCCACTCTTCTTCAGAGATGACTGTGTGTAGGGTTGGAGTCTCAAGAAAACCAAATCTCTAACCTCAAAGCTGCACTCTATCCTGTGCCTGTTCGCACTTATATTTTGTCAGTTTTGCGCTGTCTGCAGGTTCTCTTTCAACAACTTCATAATCTCCCGACTCTCTATGATCCAATACTTGGCCTTGGGAGCTCTGCTCTCCACGAAGACCAAGTCTACCAAAGTGGGAGCATCATATTCGTACAATGCTCGGAAGGGTGTCATACCAATGGACATGTGGAAGGTGGTGTTGTAGCAATGTTCTCCTAAATGTAACCACTTTACCCACATTCTCTGTTGTCCTCCTACATAGATCCTCAAATACCCTTCAACCCACTTGTTGACAATCTCGGTTTGCCCATCTGTCTGAGGGTGATAGCTAGTGCTAGGTGTAAACGCTGTCCCCACCAACCGAAACAACTCTCTCCAAAATGTCCCTATGAACCGACTGTCCCTGTCACTGACGATGTTTTTCAACAACCCATGAAGTCTGAAGACCTCCCTAAAGAAAAGCTAGGCTACCTGAACTGCGCTATACTCTGTCATTATGGCATAGAAGTGAGAAAACTTGGTCAATCTGTCGACCACTACATAGATACAGTCCTTACCCTGGACCTTGGGTAGACTGGTGATGAACTCCATAGATATACTCTCCCATTTCTGCTCTGGAATGGGGAGTGGATGAAGTAGCTCTGCTAGAAGAGCATGCCCTGACTTGTTCTGCTGGCAAGTCACACACTCACTGATGTGTCTCATAACGTCTTGTTTGAGGCCCTTCCATGAGAACGTCTCTCTGATCTGTCTGTAGGTTTTGAAAAACCCCTGATGGCCTGCTAGAGGTGAATCATGAACTGTGGTGAGGATCTTCTTCTTAAGCCCTGAATCTGGCACCAAGTAGACTCTATCCTTGTAAAATATGACATCGTCAATGACCCTATACCGGTCATCCTATATTTTCCCATCCATCACCTCACAAGTGAACTTGTTCTTGGAATATTCCACTAACAAGTGGGATTTCCAATCTACTGAAATCTCCATCAAAGAACATGTCGCAAGTCTCCTCGACAGTGCATCGGCCACAATGTTCTTCTTCCCCTTGACATACTCTATGTCAAAGTTGAATGCTTGTACCTTCATCACCCATTTCTGTTGATGCTCACTGAGGTCCTTATGCTCAAGGAAATACTTCAAACTGTTGTGATCGGTCTTGACCACGAATTTGCTACCCACCAAATATTGTCTAATCTTGGTCAAGGCATTCATGATTGCCAACATTTCCTTGTCATAAATGGAGTACAACCTCTGAGGTTGACTAAGCTTCCAGCTCTTGAATACAATGGGGTGTCCTCCCTGCATAAAAACTACACCAATCCCTTCACTGGATGCGTCACACTCTAGTACAAATGGCAGGGTGAAGTCTGGTAATGCCAACACTAGACAAGTGCCCATGACTTCCTTCATGTGATGAAAGGTTTCCTGTGATTTCTCTGTCCATATGAAGGCCCCATGCTTGGTAAGATATGTTAGCGGTGCTCCAAGCTGAGAAAAACSCCGGACGAACCGCCTATAATAGCTACACAACCCGAAGAAGCTCCTCAATTCTGTCACATTCTTGGGCATCGACCAATCCAGAATGGCCCTGATCTTCTCTTGGTGCACCTGTACCCCCTTTGCACTGATGATGTGGCCTAAGTAAAGCAGCTCTGTCATACCGAACTCGCACTTGGACTCTTTGGCATATAATGACTGTGCCTCCATGATGCTCAATACCTCATCCATGTTCCTCATATGCTCTTGCCATGACCGGCTATAGATCAAGATGTCGTCAAAGAAAACTAAGACTGATTTCCTTAACTAATCCCTGAATATATGGTTCATGCAAGACTAGAATGTAGCGGGTGAATTGGTTAGCCCAAATGGCATAACCAGGAACTCGAAGTGTCCAAAATGACATCGAAATGTCGTCTTCTCTATGTCCTGCTCTCGGATGCTGATCTGATGATATCCAGAGCGTAGATCAATTTTTGAGAAGAAAACTGCCCCATGCAGTTCATCCATCAACTCGTCAATGCGTGGGATAGGGTATCGATTCTTGATGGTTTTCTTGTTGAAGGCTCGGTAATCAATGCACATCCTCATCGTGCCATCCTTCTTCAGAACTAAGACAATTGAAGAAGCAAATGGGTTGTTGCTCGGTCTGATGTGTCCCATCGCCAACAATTCCTTGATTGACTTCTCTATCTCATCCTTGAACCTCCTAGGATGACGATAGGGGGGGGGGGTGATCATAGGTTTGGCCCCCTTTTCCAACTCAATGGTGTGCTCAAACCCCTTGTCAGGTGGTCTCCCTGGTGGAATTGCCTCAAAGACCTGTTGATGTCGTCCCAATAAATTCTTGATCTCTGTATGGTATTGTTGTCAACCTTTCGAATCCTTCTGAGTAGTGATCAAGCATTTTGTGGCATATGCTACCTCCCCATGTCTAAATATCCTCTCCATCCTCTTGGTTGAAACTATCCTGGGTACTCCTGTCGACATACCTCTTAGAACAACCTTCTTCCCATCCTGATCTCTGAATCTCATTTCCAAGGTTTGGTAGTTGGTAGTGATTTTTCCCAAGGTAATCATCCACTGAACTCCTAACACCACATTTGTGTCTGATAGGTCAACCACATAAAATGTGTCTCTCATTGTGTAGTTGCCTAACTTCATCTCTAAGTTTGGAACTCTGTCTAGACACTCCACTATGTGGCCATCTGCTACCACGACATCAAACCCCTCAAACTCCTATGTCTGAAGTGCCTGTCTCGATACTAGTGAAGCGTTTATGAAGTTGTGGGTGGCCCCACCATCTATCAGGGCGATTGTCCATTGCCCCTAGATAATCCCTCTGATACAGAGGGTATCATACCTAGGAACACCAGAAAGGGTCGCTATGACACCTCCCTTTGCTGGTTTCCTCCTGTTAGCCTATTCTGGCAGTTGTGGGACTACTGAAGGATGGGCTCCTGCCGGTGTCGGTGGTCTATGGGGAGGCTGCTCCTCTGTTGGTGCTAACTCCTCCTCTAAACTAGTGGATCCACTTTCCTGCTCCTCCTCCTCACTGTCCACATTGTCTGCTGCTACCTCAATATAATGAATCTCTCCCTTGCCCATGCACCTGTGACCTGGGACCCAAGGATCTCTGCAAGGATCTTTGTAGCTGAAGAAAAGCTTTTTCCTCATAATCTCTCGCCTAGTCTCATCATCCAACTTATCCTTTCCCTTCCATTCTCTCTGGAATGGCTTCCTGTCTTGATCCCTCTGGGGCACAAATGGTTTGGAGAAAGTTTTAGTCTTTGGCACTGAGTTTGCCAGATCTCGAGTGTGAAGGATGGAATCCTGCAAAGTGGGAGGCCTGTATGCCTTCACCCATCCTTTCAAAGGCTCTGTGAGTCCTTCTGTGAATAGCATGATCAGCCTGGGCTATGATATATCTGTCACTGCCACGGCTACCTGCTGAAACTATGTGATGAACGCCTCTAGTGTGCTAGTTTGTCTCAACCGGGCTAGATCCCTGAAGTGTATCTCAGGATCCTTCCTGTCAAACCTGTCCATGAGCCTATCTGTAAACTCCCTATAGGAGATGATGTGACTGTGACCCAATGTCACCAATCCATGGTACCACCACTCGTGTGCCTCACCCTCCAAGTGTAAGGTCGCAAAACTGATGGTCTTTGTCTCAGTCATCTGGTTGAGCTTGTAATACATGTCTAGCTTCTGTACCCAAGCTCTAGCGGTGTATTTGGACAATCCATCGAAAGAAGGGATGGTGAGTTTCCCAACTTTTTGGATGAAATCGAGGTTATGCCCCTGCTGTTATTATGGTCCTCCCCTCTGCGACTCTCTGGAGTGGTTCCCGAGTCTGAGTCCATAGTACTCGACTAAGGTCATGTCCTGATGGAAGTCACGACCCAATGCTGCGTACTCCCTCCTATACTCTGCAATGTCGTCAGCATGAGTGGGTGGCCTTTGTGGTATCGGTGGTGGTGTTGCTACCGAGGGTGCCCTCTGAAAACTGGGAAACAAGGGTCTGGGAATCCTACCCGCAGAGGTGTATGTGTGAGAGGGTGACTGGGGTCTACTGCCTGCTCCCGAGTTCCCCTGTGCTGCATGCGAGACTTGTGTATCTGGGGTGCCCACTTTAGCCAATCTATCAACCACCTGTGCCAAGGAATGAGACATGGTCCGTTGACTAGCTAACATATCGTTGATAACCTACATGAAATATGCCTCTGGATCTATGGGGGCCTTTCCACTACCCTCTAGTCGCTCATATCTGTCTCCTAGAATCCTCTTAGCCTCGTGCTCAGCCTCACGCTCTTCCCTTCTCTCTGCTTCTATGTGTGCCTCTTCCTCTTCCTCTGAGCTAGGAGGAAAAGGGGGAAAATCAGGCCTATGCCTCCTTTCTTGATGTCTGTTGTAAGTGACATATTCGTCACCTACGTATTCACGACCCTCTGGGTCTTCTGCTATACTCATTGTCTTTAGTCACAGGCTGGCAGGACTAAATCTCTGATACCACTGTAATGTTCCTGACTTGGCTAGTCTAGGAAACGTTGCTAATGTGTGTGTAGGATCAAAGGTTTACATCATATAAATGATCATACAAATAATAAATGCGACAAAGGACCGCAAAGTTTGTATTATGATATCTACGTGGATTACAAAATGGTCGAATGCGGTTGAATAACTGACAATACTCGACTAGATCAACATACAAAGGATCTTAGCCGGAATATAAATAAGCAACCACGGCTGAATAAAATAACAACACTCGACTAGATCAAAAGACAAAAGGATCTTAGTCGGAATACAAATAAGCAACTAAAAGATAATACCTGGAATATGGGAGCACTGTGGAATCAATGAAGAATGATGGAAGACCTGGATGATCTTCCCAATGATTAGGGTGTGTCTTTCAACACCGAAATCAGCCAACTGGTGTCTTCCTCCTGGAATACAATGAACTATCTCTCCTGAGATGCACCTCTTATCCTCAATGACGAGTCATAATCTGCATAATGATGAATTAGGTCACTGACCCTTCCTTTATAGCTTTCCAAAACCCTAAATCATGTTGAAACCCTAATTCGTTGTTGATTTCCAAAACCCTAAATCATGCTGAAACCCTAATTTGTTGTTGATTTCCAAAACCCTAAATCACTGTTGAAACCCTAATTCACTGTTGACTTCTATTTTTAGCTCATAATGACTTAAAATCACTTTTAACCCTTTTTAGCTCAATGTCACTTTCTGAATATAACATTTGTGACTGGAGTGACCTCTAGTAACCCTGTTTACCCCTCTTTGGCCCTGGCTATAGTCTAACGGGGCGGTTTAGACCATTAAGCCTCCTCTTCTGGAGATCCTATTTGGAAAGGGACATTACACAGTTGATGTATTGGATGGCACTGACAGCCATTCCCCCATCGGTCTTACACAACCTCAGAAAAATTACTTATAAATTTCTTTGGTCTGGATGCAAAGATAAACACAGCTTACATCTTTGCAATTGGGAATCATTAGCTTTGTCAAAAAACAAGGGGGGTTGGGGCATTAGAAATATTTTCAAATTTAACTATGCTCTGGTAGCCAATTCACTCTGGTGCACTTTAACCTCTACAGGCATTTGGAGCTCCGTTATCAAAGATAAATATCTGCCCTTTTCTTAAATTTCTAATTGGATCCACTCGACTCCTCATCCCCCCAGGGCCGCATCTTAGACTTGGAGGAATCTAAATAAATATGCACAGTGGATTAAGTCCTGGATTAGTTGGCGTCCAGGTTTCGACCACACCATCAAACTAGGCGCAGAACGCATACTTGGCATTGGCAATTCCTCCTTCCTGTCCCAACCACTCATCACTCATTTACATGCTAAAAACATCTTCTATTTATTCCAAGCTTCTAATCACAACGAACTGGGGAATCCAACTCCGAGTTGGATAATGAGTGATGCGCTGGATCTGCCACATATTCTTGCAAAGGAGTGGGATATTTTTTGTCTGGCCCTATCCAGATCCGGCATTTTCTTACAGCCAGGTGTAGATCATCTCGTGTGGGCGGGCAGAGACTACTCAAGACGGATTATAGTCCGAAACTTATACTCATCTATTGTCAATATCGATCCTCTCCCTAGCATCTCAGGCTGGCGCAAACACTTATGGAATTGGAGAATCCCACTAAAGCTTAATCTCTTCATTTGGTTAGCTGACAGGAACAAGATCTCCACATGGGATAATCTCCTGAAAAAAGACTGGATCGGCCCTAATATTTGCCAGCTATGTTTTTTAGAAGCTAAAACAATTTTACACCTCTTTATTCATTACAAGTTTGCTAGACATGTCTGGAATATTATTACTCAGGGCTTACATCTCACTACCACTTGGAATGAGACATCCATATCAGATTGCCTTGCCATTTGGACCTCCAATGAACACACTTACATACATCTTCCCCCTATGGTTATTTGGCATATATGGATGGCGAGGAACAACACAATCTTTGACAATATCGCTCCATCTACTCATTCAATAGTTTTTAGATCTCTTGGCCTACACAAGATTTGGCATGATGTTTATCCTTGCAAGGGGAAAAAAAAAAAATCATGATAAATCCCACCATTGTTGAGAATATTCCTTTTGGCTGGTTCGATGGTGTTTCCCAACACAGTAGCGCATTGAGTGGTGCAGGGGGCTTGATTAGATTGACAAGAAATTCTCATTACAGGTGGACTTTCAGCTGCAGCCCGAGCACCAACACAAGGGCAGAACTGTTGGGTGCTTGGGCAACACTTCATCTGGCTACAAGACTTAATATTGACCATCTACATCTGATCGGCGACTCCAAAGTTATAATAGACTGGCTCAATCATAGTGGTAAGCTTCATACGATCATCCTCTTGGCTTGAATGGACCGAATCAACTCGCTCCTTCACCACTTCAAGAAGATCAGCTTCTCTCATACATCTTGGGAATTCAATAGAGAAGCGGACCTGCTCTCCAAGATATCTCTTCAAAAACAAGTAGGTCTGATCACCTTCACGCATTGGTTGGATGGTCGTGAGGGCCCCTCTCTTTCTCTCAAAATATTCTAATCCTTGAGTTTTTTTATTTATCGGGCGCCATCATCATTTCTTCTCTCCGCATCACTTAGCATCTTTTGTAGCAGAATTACATCATCTTCCCATCTTTTCAGTTTGAGGTTTCTTTATTTACAGGGTAGCTCGACTCTCATTTGATTTGGATGCCAAATTGAAGGAGATGGACTCCCTACCTGCTGATTCGCCTTAGATTTTTTATTATAACCGACTTTGAGAACAAATTATAATTATAATATAATCGAGTAATTTTTTCTTCTACAAAAAAGTTCACACTACGAAGAACCACAATCGTCTAACACTTCAATTATAATTTCAAAATGGATGGATAGAAGAATCAATACAAACCAATGAAACAAGACTCCTTGTATTTGTTTAGGTACTCCCAAGTTAACTATGTTCACCAACCAGTAGAGAGTAGAAGAAAACTGGTGAGTGCAACCATTATTGTTAGTTTGAAGCCAATGGCTTCAACATTCCTTCAAGAAACTGTATGCATTCAAATTGATTCCTTTCCACCATGATTAGTTATTTTGAATACTAATAATTCTCTGAAAACCTATTTATTAAAAAATGAAAGATTTGACAATATGCATCAATTGAAATTCATTTACGCTGGGTGTTTTTAAACCCTTAGCATCTACTTAAAATAGCTACCTTTACATTTAACTTTTGAAATTTAACAAAAACAACGTCCTTTGTTGAACTTAGAAGATGTTATATAGAACTTATTAAAATATAAAGAGTAAAATTATGAAGGGAAAGCCTTATACTTTGTTCTTCATAAGGAAAAACTATTTACGTGTAAAATTAAAATAGAAAAAGAAAATATTAAAAAATAGATAAAAATGTTCAATCTCGGTGTTGTCCATGAGAATCATAACATTGTCACGTTTCAAGCCAAATGAACAACATAGTATCCACCACCTTTTCAAATGCGCTAAAGTTCATCCACCTGTTTGTTAGCATGTGTTAGGGTTGCAACCGCCTCTTGGACGTGCCCACGAGATCAAGGGTTCGATTGGAGGAGCACAAGCTATGCGAATCGATTCTTAGTTCAGGTCAGGTCATGATCAATTGTGTGGATTGGAGCACAAGGTGGTAGATCGATTCTTAGTTCAGTTCAAGGCTACATTCAAATGAAAATACTTTTTATTTCACCATCAAATCAATTAGTCGTTATTGAAGTCGATGGTTTGGTTGCCTGATTTTTTTTTTGCAATAATTCTCTATCAGTGCAATCTCAAGTCTCAATCAAGAAAATGTTTGGTTATCGAGACAATCTCATGAATTAACACCAAATCGACCACAAATTTATCGGTATCAAAGTATCATATAATCGTGGATCAAAATAGGTGTTATACCTTGTGTTGAATCTTTGCCTTCCATTTTCAGCAATGATCACTATCTGTAACTGTAGCTTCCAAATGGTTTTTAGAAGTCTCTCTATAAAAGGTTGTATGGGATTTGTCTGTTATATAGCAACGTGTGTACTATAAATTGTGGTATGTGGTTGTACAGGTACTAGGAAATATCTGTGACTCTTATCAATCTAAATCTTGAGATAGAACCATGTCACTAGATGGGAATTTCCCAACAATTGGTTCGTTAGAATTGAATCCAAACAAGCCAACACTACACGAGGTTGAAACATCAAAACATGTTGTACCTCATGGGAAGAATGGGGCTTCCATGATCCACAAGATCTCGTTTGAGGGACATGTCAATAGATTAGTATCTAATGTTTCCGCAGAACTGAGTTGAAGCTCCATGAATTCAGACATGAATCTACATGTAGAAATGAATTTGGAAGTAGAGCAAGCTCAATGCGAGTGGTGTGGAATGTTTGAAGAATGCACGTCGAGTTACATTTGTAGGGTGAGAGAACTCTTCTCTGGGAATTGGATTTGTGGGCTCTACGTAGAAGTTGTCAAAGAAGAACACCATCAGATGGGTAGAGTTGTTCAGTGTTGTTCTGACATTGGTGGTGGTACAAATGAAGCTACCAACAAGTCAAGTGCTATGAAACTACCAACAAGTGCTTGTCTATGCATTTCTCCTTTGGTTGGGGCTTCCTCCTTGTTTGGGTGTTTCCTCCTTGTTTGGGTGTTCCATCGCCTAGGCAAGCACGACAAGAATGGAACTTGATGTTGGAGTGTAACAGATAAGCACAGAGAGCAGAGGAAGCCTTAAGACCGACGTATTCTAGAAGCACCTAAAGCAGGTACTTATTTTTAAGAAACTATTGTATTCTTAAATTCTGAAAATTTCAAGTCTTTTTCGAGAGTAGAACATTGCCATTCTAAATGGAGAGACACAGACCTTAAGAAAAATTGGCTACAGAAATAGTAAAAATGCAATCGCTTTTATGAATGAAAAATCACAGAGCATTGTTAGCAGTAGAAGTAAAATCACCGAGTATTGAGTATTGTTAGCAGGAGGGGAGAAATAATCCTTTTAAATAAAATGAGGAGCAGAAGCACATGGAAGAAATATCTGGAAAATCTACTTTTGAACAATTGTTTTTCATTGTAAAAGGCCAAATCATTGATGCATAACTATGGTATCTGGTATGAACACATAGCTTTTAAATTTCGTCCACCTAGCTACAACTTCAATACTCCCAGGGAGCAGCTAGCAGCCGCAGATGAATCGGGTAGGAAGATTGAATCACAATCTAGTGAAATATTCAAGAAATATCTCATCACCTTGCCCTCACAACTTGCATGTGTGCACCCACTAGTATGATGTTTGGCTTGACACGCAGAAGCAGAAAACCCATGTCAGTAAAGACAATTTTTTGTTTTTAAATTAATTTAAAATCCTGATAATTACAAAAAATAAATTGACACATACCAGAGATAATTAAGTCAAATCATGACTTATTAACCAATAAAAAATTCTATAATTTCAATTGGAAAAATAAAATAAATAATTTCATTCTTGAAAAAAATGAAATAATAAACAGTTTTAAAAAATAAGTTGTCAAGTAAATTAATATGAAGTGAGAGCTCCAAACCACACCTACACCTATTAATGCGGAAGAAAGGCCCAAGTAATACCAAGTCAATAATAGTTCACCGCG
The DNA here is from genome assembly GCA_009831015.1 of Picea engelmannii. Taxonomy (NCBI): domain Eukaryota; kingdom Viridiplantae; phylum Streptophyta; class Pinopsida; order Pinales; family Pinaceae; genus Picea; species Picea engelmannii. Next base: position 370,015 of record ML778233.1, on the reverse strand, counting down.
AAGCGATTGCAATAGTCCCTCGGCTCACGGACTAATAACAACATGATATACAAAACTTTATATAACATTAGAGCATTAGACACGTTTTTAATACAAATAGAGAAAGAGAAATCAATTTCATAACATTTTTAAGGGTCGATTATTGCCTATAGAAAAAGGAAGATGTGGTGGTACATACCAAAAAAATTATCCATCATTGGAGAACTTTATAAAACTGGAAACCCTTAATGTAACTTTGATATTTATAGACACGACTTTAAGACATTGTTAAGTGGGTTGTTACATAGGGAGATGAAAAACATTATTTGGGAAGAATAGTACTAACGCAGTTGTGCTTTTGCAATAATTTATAAAAGCAAGGTAAGTAAAAGCAAAGAGGAACGAGTAAAGAAAGAGTATTTATAGGTATATTCAATGAATAGTAAATATATTATATAAGTGTTATTAGTGCAGCAAAGTAAGTATGTGAAAAGTAAGTATGTGAAGTAAAAAAAAATTATGATTTGAAATAAAGTTTTATAAATTTAGTAGAAAAAGGTAACAAAAGTTTGTAAACATGTTAATAAATAAAAGTGAAATGTTTGGTATTTTGATTCTGGAACATTGAAATGTATGACTAAATTAGATTTGATTAGTTTGTTAAATTTGGTAAAAAGGTAATTTTGAAGTTAAATTTACTGGTTATAAGTGATGGCAATATACATTATGTGTAACTAAGTGAAAATGTTCAAATTGAATGATATTTGTATTTAAGAGTATCTTTTACATTCCAAGTTTGAAAAGTAATTTTATATATTTTAATTATATTAGAAAATCAAAGTTTAGATTTAGATTAAATTTTTAAAAGACGGGATATTTGTTTTGTGGTGAAAAAAAACTAAAAAATAAGAACTATTTAATTTTGTAATAAACTTTTCTCTCGTTATTGAAATTCGATGATACAAGAAATCAAACTGTCAGAATTTTGATCAATTTTTCAAAGATCTTGATAAATTTATAATTCAGTTAAACCCATAAGGGACTCATTCCATCTTACATGAAACTTGGATCATAGTGTAACTCTCACATGCATGAAATTTCTACCAAATTCTTGTTAGGGTTGTGACCAGAAAAAAAGGGTACTTTCACTATTAGCTTACTCCTAGAAAACATAAAAAATACATGGTCTTTACATATTTTTCGCGGTTCTTTTGTAACCCCTAAGAGAGTCATTCCACCATTAACAAAACTTGGATAATAATGTAACTCTAATGAACGTGAAATTTCCACCAGATTATTTTTTAAGGTAAAATTCGAAGACGGGTTGTGACCTTATAATTTTGTTATCATTTGCAAGGAATGAAAGAGGGTATTGCAAAATAATGTGCACATTTGAAGTAGTTGATTTTCAGTGACGACAAAAATATACTAAAGTAAAAGTAGGGTAAAGTAAAGGTAAGCAAAAATGTTATTTCAAGTGAGTGTTTTTTTCATCGTTTGTTTTAGGAATAATGTATGTTGGCATATTTTCCAAGCGAAGTTGTAAGTTTTTTCTTGGAAAAAAGTTTCAGGAGATTATATTTGGAAAAAGAACAACTTGATTCCTCATATGTGCCATCAAAGTCTAGTCTCCTAAAAAATCATGAATCTAATTCCATGGCAATTAAAAGGAAGTTACCCCTAAGATGTGGTGTCAACTGTAATACCCCTAGGCTGAACTCCAACTCTCTCTCTCTCTCTCTCTCTCTCTCTCTCTCTCTCTCTCTCTNTATATATATATATATATATATATATATATATATATATATATATATATTTGGCACCAAGTCTTGGATTCAGTTTTTTGCACACATCCCATAACGTGGTGATTGCAAAACGATTGTACAACAAAGAAAGAACGTGCACATTTCATAGTGTAGCGCGCACATGTGTAAGTGTGTGAGGATGGCGCACCGAAGGATGAAGTGCGCTCACATCGTAGAGTTTCGCGCACACCGGATTAAGTGTGCAGTTTGAGGCCATAGAGCCTTTGTATATACACTTGTTCTTTGAGGCTAGTGAGCTTGGATACAAAAGGCCAGTGCGCTTGTGTTGTAAATGTAATCAACCACAAGATGGTTAATGTAATCACATCATTGCTTGTAGACTCAACTTAGACGAAAAGAGACAAGGCGCTAAACTCCACTGAAAAAGGGAAGTTTGAATCAAGGGAATATGTTAATAATATTTCCGAAAATTTAATTTATGGATATTTACTTATCCCAAGTTCTCGAGAGATGGGAACGAGTCACCAAGTGGCTAAAATCTAGTTCTTAAGGTCACAAGTGGCTAGTTATGACCATGCAAATACATTATTGAGCCATAGTGTATTTTGGGGGAGATTATTCATTATTCGGAGGATCTTTCAGTCGAGAGATCCTCAGGAAGAACTCTATCTAGTTGTAATTACTATCATTACTTAAAGAGGTGCTTGGAAAATCCTATGCATTGTGTCGAAGAAGCGGGTTGCCAAGCCCATAGGCATTTCTCTCAGGGTGAGAGATTTGTTGTGTCGAAGAAGTGGCTTGTCAGGCTTGTGGTTGAAGAAGCAAGGTCAGGCCTGTGGTTGAAGAAGCAAGTTGTCAGGCCCGTGAGCATTCTCTCCAGGCGAGAGAGTTGTTGAGAATTGTTCCATGGTGCACTGGGCATTAGATATAGGGCTCTAAGACTTTCTCTCTAGCCTATTGTTGAATCCCTGGAAGGGAGGTGGGGCAGTCGAAGGACTATTGAGAAGAGAAGGGGCACACCTCCTTTGGTGGGACAAGCATGTGGGTAATGAGATATTGTAGGATATTGGTTGCAGTGGCACCTTGGACTAAGATTTTTTTTTAATTAAAAGACCATAGCTTGGCATTAGGAACCCTTTTCCCCCGTGGAGTTTACGCCCCAACTCGGGGGTGACCTGTTGCTGAAATATTATGAGCAACAGAGTTTATATGGTTGCGAGGAACGTCGGAGTCCTGTGCGCAATTGATGACTCTTCATTAAAGATAAGTGTCTCTTATGAGCTTATTCTAATGACTATGCACTTCTTGTTATTCTTTGTTATGGGTTATTTTCCTGTACAAATTTGCATATACATATTGTGGTTAATTTTGTGTAATGTCATTGCTTATATGCATTCATTTTTCCTATATATTATGACTTATGTGGGTAATACAATTATAAGTGTTCATGTTAGTTAAAGGTATGGTTACTCTGTATAATATTGTTTCTTGTTATAATATGGTTAAGTGTTAAATTCCGAGGTATGGTTAGAAGATACCAAGGTAGGTTATAATTCGTCGTGCACACAGTGGGTAGTCCACGCCCACAAGGGTGATGGAATTTTGTGTGTATTATCATATTGATTGTGTGCAGAGTAACTACGCGCATAGAAAAATATAAGTGCTATGAAGGACTATGCGCACAATAGATTTTGTTACTTACTACGTTGCTATGATTATATTAAAAGAGGTTTATTCATGGAGTGAGAATCAACTTGGATCTGGGTGCAGTTTCCTAAGGATTTTGCGCAGATATTCTAATACTACTTGTAACAAGGAGTGTTGTAAGTAGTATCTGTGCACTAAATATGTTGAAGTATCCTTGTCCAGCGGTGAGTGTGGACGTTACAAATTGGTGTCAAAATGACAAAAGTTGAGAGTTGTGTGGCATAGCCCAACCTGGGTGGTTGGGGATGTTACAAAGTGGTATCAGATCTATTGGTTCAACACTGGACTTGTATGGGCCAAATACCAACATGAAATAGTCTTGCGCGCTAAGTATTGGTGCGGCACAATGCATAATTATTATGCGCGAAAAACTACTAGTGCGCAGTGCAGGACTGTGAATAATGCAAAAATAGTGATGCACGAGTGTGCGCACTAGAACTTGGGATGTCAAAATCATTCAAGAAAAAATAAAATAAAGGATTCTGATAAAATTATGCATAACCTTCATAAAATTGTCGCATTAGTTAGACTAGAAAACCTTGTTGTTTGCACATTTTGTAGAATTAACAACAATTAGTTCAAGACAAAATCAACGCAGGGATTAAAAGCATGGAAGGTGCACAGAGAATGAACTTGGTAGAGACCATAAAGAGTTTGCAAAAAAACATCCAAAGTTATATAACGCACGTAATGATAGGCTTATAAAAGCCAAGGATGAGCAAGATGACTTCAACATCAAGTTGTTACAAAGCTTGGACATAATTGAGAAAAATATGGATAAGGAGACCGAGTCAAGCAAATCAAGAAGACATAGGTCTCGTGATGAGGGAAGAAAAACAAAGAGTATTGACAAACATCTCCATCACTCTCCAAGACATTCAACTAGGAGAGTGTGCATTAGCTCAAGCCTATCTCTTATCAAGAAGCATAAGAAGAAATCAGGGGTGGACAAACTACAAGGAGAAATGGATAAGAATACGTCTGCTACCTTTGACGGTGAACATAAGAAAGATGAGGACGCAGAAACATGGTTGTTGGGTATGAGAAAATACTTCCAGTTGCATAATTACTTTGTGCATGCAGAAGGGAGAATTTCCATTTATCAACTCAAGTGGAAACCATGCATATGGTGGGATCAGTTCATGCAAGTGTAGCACATTGATGAGAAGAAGGTTACTTGGAGGGAATTCAAGTGATATTTTGAAAATAAATATTTAACCAAACGCTACCATGATAGGGAAATGAAGGAGTTAGTTGAACTCAAGCTCGGGAACATGACCATAGATGAGTACGAAAGAATATTTTTAGAGTTGTTGAAATATGTACATTTTATTAAGGATGAACAAGTGCAAATTCAAAGGTACATGAGTGGGTTGCCATCATTTATGAGTGACAAGATACAATATGATGATCCCAAGACATTGGGAGAGACCATAATGTTGTTGGGTATGTGTTATATTCTTTGCACGAGTAGTAGTGTCTGAGCGCCTGCGTCGGGCGCGCAGGGGGGTAAGAGGGGGGGTGCAGGGGGGCGGAGCTCCCCGCGCGGGGGTTCGGGGGTAGCGTCCCCGAATTTTTTTTTTTGGGCCGACATATTTTCGCCGGTTTCGGGCCAACATATTATCGCCGGGCCGACATATTTCCGGGACCACATGATATTAGGTGGTTTTCGGCACATGGTTTTTGCCGATGGTTTTCTATTTTCGGTTAAGGAATTAGGGTTTTGGACTAATCCAGGTCATTGGGTTAGGGTTTTGG
>ML778233.1:347964-364540 GCA_009831015.1 Picea engelmannii | reverse complement strand
ATGAATATAATATATGTTGGTTTTCCCGGTTTGGGTTTCCAGGTGAAAAATCTCTGTGTAATGTTTGTATTTGCCATTGTATCTTTTATGTTCTTTTCTGAATATCAGTTTGCAGTAGATATTGTACAAGGTTAGAATTTACAAATGTGTGCTAAATGTATTTATTATCAGCAAAGGGGAAGACTGAATTTCCAAAAATATTGGGAAGACAAGATGAAAAGCAAGGTGGAACAGAGGAAGAAAGGGACTAAGACACCATTTTTTTAGTAATACTGTGCAAGGATAGCCAACTTCCAAGGAGCCCAGAATGACTGAGGCAATGGAAACCAGGCCAAGGAAGTAGCCAATGAAGTCTTGGGGTTGTGACTGAATACATATGTTTAGAGACTGCCCTCAAAGAGGTGAAAAAGCGAGGATTGTGCACAGTGTACAACAAGCTATGACAGTTGAAGACATGGGTAGAAGTGTACCTAGGATTTATGCAACCCTGGACAACAAGGAAGATGAGTTTTAGTCACATATAATCGAGGTGGAAGGTAAGATTAATGATCAACCCATTGTTATTTTAATTGACTCATGAGCTAGTCATAGTTATCTAGATCCTAATATGGTGGAAAGATTCCAATTGCAGAGAAGTAAGCTTGGAAAACCTTGGTTGGTGTAGTTAGCTACAGGGGAAAAAAGGAAAATTAATGATATGGTCAAAGCATGTCCAATGGAAATGAATGGACTGTACATAAAAGTTGATTTGAATATCATACATTTGGGATCGTATGATTTCCTCATTGGTATGGATTGGTTGGACCAGCATCATATTTTTCTAGATTGTTACAACAAGGCTTTTACTTACCTGGATGATTGGGGAAACTTAAGAATAGTTCAAGGCATTCCAAGAGATGTTACTATCATAAAAATTTCAACCTTGCAATTGAAGAAAAGCTACAGGAAAGGATGTCAAGTATTTGCAACACACTTGGAGGAGGCACATAAGGATAAGGTGCCAAGTGTTGAATATTGTGCAGCACTAAAAGAATAGGAGGATGTCTTTAAAGAGATACTAGGGTTACCACCAAAAAGAGATATTGATTTCTCTATAAATTCGATGTTGGGAGGATCTCATGTATCCAAGACTCCTTATAGAATGTGTACACCAGATCTAAAGGAATTGCAAATGCAACTTGAAGAGATTCTGAAGAAGGGGTATATACGCCCAAGTGTGTCACCTTGGGGTGCACCAATATTATTTGTGAAGAATAAGGATGTTATGATGAGACTTTGTATTGACTTCAGGAAGTTGAACAAAGTAACAATAAAGAACAAGTATCCTTTGCCAAGGATAGATGACCTCTTTGATCAGTTGTGAAGTGCACATATATTTTCAAAGATTTATCTTAGACCTGGATATCACCAAGTGAGAATAAAAGAGGATACATTAGCAATACTAATTTCCGAATGAGGTATGGGAATTACAAGTTCACAGTGGTGTATTTCGGTTTTCAAATGCACCAATTGTCTTCACGTGTTTGATGAATGGAGTTTTCATAAATTTCTTAGATAAGTTTATCGTTGTATTTTTGGATGACATACTTATATACTCAAAGTCTGAAGAAGAGCATGAGCAACACTTAAGGATGGTTCTACAAGTATTAAGGGAGCATAAGCTTTATGTGAAGTTGAGCAAATTCTCATTTTACCAGCGACAAATTCATTATTTGAGTCAATTTATCTCAGGGGAAGGGATAGTTGTGGATCTGGCGAAGATAAAATCCATTGAGGAATGGACCACACTAAGAAATGACGTAGAGGTGAGGTCCTTCATGTGACAGACAAGGTACTACAAAAGGTTTATTTAAGGCTTCTCAAGGATAGTGGATCCAATTATGTCCTTGCAGAAGAAAGGTGTGTGATTTGAATGGACTCTGGATTGTGAAGGGATTTTTCAGCACTTGAAGTTTTTGTTGACAAGTGTGCCAATTTTGAGGATTGTTGATCCAAAATGAAGACTTTGTTGTATGTAGAGATGCTTGTAAGGAGGGACTTAGGGGATTCCTTAGTCAAAATGGACATGTAGTCTGCTTCGAGGTCAAGGAAGTTAAAAGAGCATGAAAGGTTCTATATGGAAAATATTTGAATTGAGAACAGACCATTGTGGTTTGAAATGTTTATTTAGTCAACGAACTTTAAATGCCAGGCAAAGCATATGGCTAGACTTTCTCAACGAGTATGATTTTGATATCAAATATATCAAAGTTAAAGAGAACATGGTGGTTGGTGCACTCAATAGGAGAGTGCATGAGATACATGCTACAACCATTAGCATATATTAGACAGATTTGAGAGACAAGCTCCTAAAAGCGGCAAAATCGGATTGATGCTATGAGGAATTAAGAGAAAAATTACAACAAGGTATTTGCAATAGAAAAATGAAGAGTATGAGCTTAAAGAGGATGGGATTCTCATGTTTAGGCACAAATTTTATGTGCCTCACTCACCAGAGTTGAAAAATATAATATTGAAAGAATTGCATAATGTGCCTTATATCAGACACCCTAGTTATCAAAAGACATTAGCAGCTGCTAGGAAACATTATTATTGGCAGGGCATGAAGAATAAGGTGGCTGAGTATATAGCCAAATGTTTGGAGTGTCAAAAAGTTAAGGTTGAGCACATACACCCAGCTAGTTTACTACAACCATTTCCCATTCATGAGTGGAAGTGGGAAGTTATAACAATGGATTTTATAACTAAGTTGCCCAGATCTTTCAAAAAACATGATTCCATTATGGATATAGTAAATAAACTTACTAAAGGTGCCCATTTTGTTCTAGTGAAGTCAATTCACAAGGCAAGTGATATCTACATGAGAGAAATTGTTAAATTGCATGGTGTGCTGAAGACAATTATGTCTGACATAGATCCCAAGTTCACTTCAAATTTTTGGAAGGGATTATTTAGGGGAATTGGGACAAGTCTCAACTTTAGCACAACATATCACCCAAAATCAAATGGAAAATACATCAAGTAAATCATGTAATAGAGTATATGCTAAGAATGCATGTGATGGATAAACCATCAAAATGGAAAGACTACCTTCATCTGGTAAAGTTTTCTTACAACAATGGAAATCAAGTGTCTTTGAAAATGAGTCCATTTGAATCACAGTATGGTAGAAAGTGCAACACGTCGGTGAGCTGGGATAATCCAATAGACGGAGTAATGGTTGGGCTAGATATGCTCAGGGAAATGGAAGAGCAAATGGTAAAAATAAAGCAAAATCTAAAAGTTTCCCAAGACAGACAGAAAAGTTGCACAGATAAAGGAAAAACTTACAGAGAATTTAAAGTGGGGGGATCATGTATACTTGAAATTAAAAGCAATACGAAGTTCCTTGAAGTTGGGGAATTTTTCTAAGATAGTAGCGCGTTATTGTGGACCATTTGAAATCCTAGAGAAAATTGTTCATGTTGCATATATGTTGGCTCTACCTGCATCCTTGTGTATTCATAATGTATTCCATGTTTTCTTGCTTAAAAAGTATGTAGTTGATGTTGATCATGTCATTGATTGGAATGTGATTCAAGTGGAGCAAGAGGTCGACTTTTGAGTTAAACTAGTACACATATTGGATCAAAAAGTCAATATGCTTTCGAATCACGCAGTAGGAATGGTAAAGGTCCAGTGGACTTGTTACGGTCCCGAGGATGCACCCTGGAAACATGAGGCTGTTATGCGAACAGAGTATCCACATCTTTTTGAAGAATTTTGAAAGTTTTGATCGTATGTGGGTATGTAATGCATTGAGGACGGTGCATAAATAAGGGGGAGAGGAATGTAATACCCCTAGGCTGAACTCTAACTGTAAATGTCAATATATATATATATATATATATATATATATATATATATATATATATAATCCGGTGAGTTGTTGGCATCAAGTCTTGGATTCAGTTTTGTGCGCACATCCCATAGCGTGGTGATTGTGCGAGGATTATGTAGCAAAGAAAGAACGTGTACATTTCATAGTGTAGCATACACATGTGTAAGTGTGTAAGGATGGCACACCAAAAAATGAAGTGTGCACATCCCAGAGTTCCATGCACACTGGATTAAGTGCGAAGTTCGAGGCTAGAGAACCTTTGTATATACGCTTATGTTTTGAGGCTAGTGAGCATGGATGCAAAAGGTCAATGCACCTATATTGTAAATGTCATCAACCACAAGATGGTTAATATAATCACATCATTGTGCGTAGACTCAACTCATATGAAAAGAGACCAGGGGCTAAGCTCCATGAATAAAGGAAAAAAGGGAAGTTTGAGTCAAGGGAATATCTTAATAATATTTCCGAAAGTTTAATTTATGGATATTTATGTATCCTAAGTTCTCAAGAGATGGGAACGAGACAACAAGTGGCTAAAATCTAATTGTTTAGGTGACAAGTGGCTAGTTACGACCATGCAAATATATTATTGAGTCGTAGTGTGTTTTCGGGGAGATTTTTCATTATTTGGGGGATCTTTCAGTTGAGAGCTACTCAGGGAAACATTGTATCTGGTTGTAATTATTGTCACTGCTTAACGGGGTGCTTGGAAAATCTTGTGCATTATGTCGAAGAAGCAGGTTGTTAGGCCCATAGGCATTTCTCTCCGGGTGAGAGATTTGTTGTGTCAAAGAAGAGGGTTGTCAGAGCTGTGGTTGAAGAAGAAGGTTCTCGAGCATGTGAGCATTCTCTCCAGGTGATAGAGTTGTTGAGAATTTTTCCCTAGTGCATTGGGTATTAGATATAGGGCTCTGAGAATTCATATCCAGCTTGTTGTTGAAGCCCTAGAAGCGAGGTGGGGCATCCAAAGAATTGTTGAGAAGAGAAGGGGCACAATTCCTTGGGTGGGACATGCATGTGGGGAATGAGAGATTGTAGGCTAGTGGCACCTTGGAATTAGCATTTTTGCTAATTATCATACCATATCTTGGCATTAGGAACCCTTTTTCCCTATGGATTTTATGCCCCAACTCGGGGGTGACCTGTTGCTAAAATATTATGAGCAAGAGAGTCTATGGCTGAGAGGAACGTCTAAGTCCTGTGCTCAATTGGTGACTCTTCATTAAATATAAGTGTCTCTTATGAGCTTATCCTAATGACTATGCACTTGTTATTCTTTGTTATGGGTTATTTTTTTGTACGAATTCACATATACATATTGTGGTTAATTATGTGTAATGTTACTGCTTATATGCATTCATTTTTCTTGTATACTATGACTTATGTGGGTAAGACAGTTATAAGTGTTCATGTTAGCTAAAGGTATGTTTACTCTATATAATATTGTTTCATGTTATAATATGGTTAAGTGTTAAATTCTGAAGTATGGTTAGAAGATACCAAGGCAGATTATAATTCATCGTGCGCGTAGTGGAGCAGTCCATGTGCACAAGGATGATGGAATTATTTGTGCATTATCATATTGATTGCGTGCAATAATATTATGTGTGCACAGTAATATTATGCGTGCAGAGTAACTACACACACAACAATATATAAGTGCTCTGAAGGACTATGTGTGCATTATATTTGTTACTTACTCTGTTGCTATGATTATATTAAAAGAATTTTATTCATGGAGTGAAACTCAACTTGGGTCTGGGTATAGTTTCCTAATGATTTTGCACAGATATTCTAATACTACTTGTAACAAAGAGCGTTGTAAGTAGTATATCTGCACTAAATATGTTGAAGTAGCCTTGTCCAACAATGATTCTGGACGTTGCAAATTGGTGTTAGAATGAAAGAAGTTGAGAGTTGTATGGCGTAGCTTAGCCTGGGTGGTTGGGGACGTTACATCAACAAGTACAAATGATGTGATGGTGGTGGTTGGACGATGATCCTCCATGCAATATTATTTAGTACAAAGGAGGTTGACAAGACTTCAGTATGCGATGGAAGGGACACAAAGGTAAATGGCATGACCCTTCCCATGCACTGCCATTAACCTAACCTTACAAGGGCAAAGGTAACTAGGAAGAGAATTAACACAATTATGTTGGAAGGCAATCAACGACACTAGTTTCAAGGTGGCCTTGATTATACTTCAACTTGATTGCAATAAAAGAGAAGCCTTAGCTTGGAATCCTATGTCATCCAATGGGTCAATGAAGGGTCAATAATGGGTTAGGAAAGTATCCATTGACATCTTTGCAATTATGGTCTATGTGGATGGTGTTGGTGTTGGCTCAATCTTTGTTCATGACTATCTCTAGGGCCTTTTACCTTGTGTTTTTGAAGTTGGTGATATAGATTTATCTTGGGCCATGGTGAATCCAAAGAGCTCATGCAAAGTAAGATCACATAATAATACTCAAGAGAAGGGTGTGGGTGAAGGAGAGGCCCAAAGGAATAAGTTAACCCCTACTTAAAGAGCATTCATTATATATCATGCACACTTATTTACAAAAGTGAAGAATGAGATGGCAACCATTGAGGCAAAAATCAAAGATCGGAGCCAAACCTCCAATTCTAATATAGATGACAAACTCAAACCCTATATCTTGAACCCAAGTCACTATAGGGCTCATGACTCAATATTTCAAAGCACTTGAATTACACTTGAAGGTAAAGGGTCTAGTGGAAAATGCATTTGATGATCATGGAAATCTAGCTATTAGATTTTGCAAATACTCAACCAAATGGACACATAATTAAAACATAAAGTGAAGCAATTTAAAGTAAATATGATAGTTTGTGGATCTGAGCCTTACAACAATGAAATCAAGGACATGGAGGAAACCACAATGCAAAGAAGACTAACCCAACAAGTTATGAGAATAATGCCAACTATCTGCCCCATCTCAACATCAACAAGGGAACCAAAGCCACCATGTAATATGAAGACACTCAACCAATATTCAATGATCCAGATCCAGACTCCTAAACTACAACTATTCAAGTTTTCTAGTTGTTTATGTATTTTTATGTTATCACTTTTAAGGTCAAACCCTACAAGGTCTTGTGATTTTAGTTGAATGTCAATTAACTCTCTCTTCGAAGCAATGCACAACCCTAAAACACTTATTATCTTTTTTGGCAATAGAAAGCAATTATTTCTCATGAAAAGCATGTAACTATGACTACATATATTTTCCCTATGTATATCAATACAAAAGTAGCTAAATTATTGAAGTTCAACAATGAAATGTTCTTATATAAAAACATTTTTCTTAATTATGTTAAAATGAAGTTAGATGGTAATAAAAATTGAAATACACCACTAATGGTGTAGAGTCTTTTCTACCAACCTATACACTTGATTTGGATTTTATATATGAAGTATATAGTTTGTTGGGCTTAATCTTTCTACATGGATGTTGAGTTATTATTCGTTGGTTACTCTTAAGACATAGTCTCAGAAGAGGTTATTTTTGTCTCCAATGGGTCTTCTGATGGGTTACTAGGGCCATGGGTGGTTCGGGGCCATAACACTTTGTACGTACCAAAACTTTGGATAAGGGGGTTTGGGTCAAGAGTCCTAGCATATTTGTGCCCTACACAAGCAGGTGGAGTCTAGCTAGCAAGCAAAGGGCCCTTCAGGTTATTCCCTAGTGGCCATGTCAGAAAAGGGTGATGGTTTTCATGTATATTCAGTGAATGTGATCATGGGAAGAAGTGATGGGGGTGTCAGTGGACTCAAGATGAATTTTTTTCCAAATCTATCCAATCTTCGGGAGCAGATTGGAATTGTTGTTTTTCCAGACTAGAATGATCCAAGTTTAGGTTCATCGATGTGAATTTACAGTTGTAAGATCTCCAAGGTGGTGGGGTTAATCGTGCAGTGGATCAGCGAGGGAAGAAGAAACAAAAGGTAATTAAATCTCAAGGAGGTGGTATTTCTCTGGGTGTTAGCATAGATATTCAAATGGAGAAAATTGGATTGTTCACATGGAAGACTGGTGGGTAAATTCCTCAATCGTAGAGTTTCCATGGCGCATTTGATCGAATGGCTTTAGCTAGAGTGGGCTCCTATTATAGGGTATGGATAGATATTTTATTTTCTCACAAAAGGTTGACTCGTGTTTATTTTAAGGTGTGATGAGGATGCCTTAAAAATTCTTAAATGTAATCGGTTTCTGGACAGGGATTATTTGTCCATCAAACCCTGACATCCTTGTTTTGATGCAAAGGAGGAATTTTCTGCTAGTACTCTGATATGGGTAAAATTACCAAGTTTGCATTTAGAGATGTTGTATGAGCATGGTTTGCAAGCTATTAGTGACACCTTGGGTAAGTTCATCTTGTCGATGATAGTTAAAAATCCTACAAAGGTCAATCTATTGCTCAGATTGTGGTAGAAATTGATGTTATTTAGGGCTTGTTTGAATCAAAGGAGATAGTGGTTGGTGAAAAATCATACACCCAAACCTTAGATTAAGTGAATTTCCCTTTCCATTGTGTGATATTCCACTAGTATGGCCATGTTCTCTGTAACTGTGACAAGTCTTTTGTGTGACATTATTGGGTAAAAAAAAGAAGACAATTCAAGTAGGGAGGAGGATCGAGTTGTTCTTCTGGAAGCAATTCCTCACATTTTTGTTGAGTCGACGGGCCATGTTGAGGGTGACATTGTGGGGGATGGGAAAGCAAAAAATGGTGAAAGGAGTTGATATCGATGAATATGGTTTTGATGATTGGCGACATTTATATTCCCTTGATTTCTTGCTCTCGTCAATTGGAAGGCATAACTCCCTCTCAGCTGCAAAAGCGAAATATGTTATGGAGTTTGGGTGTGCACCCTCCAAGGAAGCCTATTTTAATTATTTCATCATTATCTAAAGTTTGATGATCGTTAAAAAATTGAATTTATGACCATGCTAATAAGAGTGTATGAGAGAAAATAGTTTGAGATTTATGTTGGAGCTAGGATTTTGATGTTCGCGGAGAACTATATCTCTAGTGTTCCTCGTTTGATCCCATTCTAAAGAAGGAAACACGCATGCAGATTCGGTAGTTGAAGGGCCCCTCATGGAATCAACGGAGGGGGTGAAAACACACTCATATATTAATGTGGTTTTCAACTAACAGCCAAGTGCAAGGAGAAAGCGGTCGCCATTTGAGTTGTCGCCTCACCTCAGGGAGCAGAATTGCAGGATGAGTAGAGGATTGGAAAATCCATGGATGTGGAAGTGGAAACCTCTCATCCAAAAGTGACTCGCATATGGGTCTTAGGGAAATGCATTCCACAAACAACCACAGCTCCAAGGTATGTAATCAACTCACCCATAGTTGAAGAAAGTACTCATTTTATGAAGGAACACGCCCTCATAAAAAAATTCTTGGGTCTTTGGCCCTATGAGAAGGAACTAATGTGTTGGATTAAAACATGGAGGAACCCCAGGGGTCATTATGACATTTAGCTGATCTCCAAGGACTTTTTCACAATAATTTTCTTCAATCTTAAGGACAAAGACCGAGTCTTCAAAAATGGTATGTATTTTTTCAACTGACAGGGTTATATCTAAGATTATGGACAGATCACGTCAATCCAAAAAAATAAGACTTCTCCTTCACGCCAATTTGGTTCGCCTCTACTCCCTCCCTCAGGAATTTTGGCTAAAAAAAATCCTCACGGGCATCGACAACACCCTAGGTAGGTATGTCAAATATTCAGAGGCTACTCGTTAGAGAAGGTACACCTCATATGCTTGTATTTGTGTCTACATGAATGTTTCAAAATATTTGTCGGGATCCTTAACCCTTGAATACCAGGATGAGGAATGGATACAAACCATAAAATATGAGCATATACCCTTCCGATGCAGGAAATTTCATGAGAATGGTCAACTCTTCAGGGAATGTCCATCAAATATCCTAGCGTGCCCCTCAAAGGATGAGTAGAGTAAAAAGAAAGATGGCTTCACCCAGGTGCAAGGTCAGAAGAAACCAAATCCCAAAAAAACAGGCCAAGGACAAAGCAAGAATCCCTCCACCGATAACTCTTTAGAAATTTTAAACTAGTTGTCGAATTCCCAAGAGGTTGAAAACCCCCATCAACATGAAAATCAAGTCAACACAAAAGGTAAAACAAAGAAGATTCAAGATCCTAAACTGGAACAAATTACACAACCTGGCTCTCTAGTACAAATGGAGGCAGACCAATTCGCAAATGATGGGAGAGACACAGACATGATTGTATATGAAAGAGACCTAGTAGATATTGACCTAAAGAAGCTCGAGGAAGCCTACAATAATAAGGAACTACAAACTCTCCCCCTATAGCAACTTCGGAAGGTTCACAAAGTTTACATTTATTCAACGGTCGGAGCAACATCTCGATTGGGCATTAGATCGGATCCCGGTAAAGACCCTAGGAAAACACCACGGGAAGGGAAATGGTGAGGGATAAAATCGGCACAACAACTTATCAAAGAGGTAGGAATTCATTAGTATCTAGACATTCTAGCCTAAACTCAACCCTTTTTCAAGCCTAAATCCCTCAGCATGCTCTATATTTATCAATGATTTCTTTGATATTATGAGGACAGAGTTTATTCGTTGCAGAAAGAGTGTAGTTTATGTAGCGCATTGATCAAAAAATATAAAGGAGACGCTACAGAATGTGCAGAGAGACTAGTGCTCATGAGCATCCAATTTACTATTGTATTTGCACAATCCTTCTCTCAAACGCAGCGCACCCAAATGGAGATCTCAACGTTTATATTCTTAAATGCTAGATGTGCAAATTATGAAACTCATTGGTGGGATATTACATGATGCACTGTGGTTCGTGGTATGGTATTGAAAATGAGGCTTTTGCAGCTATCAAGCATATCATGAACCAAAACCAGGTATTCGTAATAGATTTCGATGAGGATTTTTGTTTTAAAATTGGATTTATTTAGTGCTCTCGGGCATGTTAAGGTTTTAATTATTTTTATTCAAAAATTATTGGGTCTTACCCAATCTCCAATTTGTAACATGCCACTAAGTTCAAACATACCAACCATCACGAGAGAGCTAAGGCATCAAGGATAGCGCCCATATATGGAGTACCCATGTCAAGGAGTCTATTATAAGTGCACTACGTGTCGGTAATGTTTACAAGCAAAATGTTTTATAAAATGTTGTAGATTATTATTCTTTGTGTATGTGGGATAATTCCCACTGCACAAAGAATAAAAGTCTAAGTCGAAGCTCCATTAAAGCAAGTTCACAAATGTCAAAAGGTAGCAACCAAGCAACGGTTGGGGAAGTCCCAGCTAAGAAAAAAAAATATGCCCAGGCGTGAGATAAATACCAAGTTTCAAAGTGATCAAGTGTCGAGGATAGTAGGATCGTCGAGTGTTCAAAATTGTCAAGGGAATGCTACAAGGTTACATTGAAAAGCGGTCAAGTTCATGTACCCAAATTCAGGAGCATCAAGTAAAGCTAGTTTTCTTTGTTCTAGAAAAAACGAAATTGGTTGTAAGGAGGTGCAATTACGGAATTATGCACGTAGTTATTCTTCCTGGTCAAATTTCATCAAAGGCATTGACAATTATTCAAGACATTTATCCAAAAAAAAAATCTAGAAAGATATTTGTGAATGTACCTTGGTGGTATGCGGTTATGAGCACAATGGTGTATTAATAAACTGAAGGTTAAAACAGAAACTGAAGCTTCATGTCCTGGATATACATCGAATATATGCTAAATTAGAATCAACGAGTGGAGATTATATTAGTCAAAGTTGTTCCTAGAATAGTGGATCTCAGATTTCAAACAGATTTTGAGTCATTAATTGCTCATTTTTGTAAATATGTTATTCATCCTTACTTAGAAGTGGATCAACTATTTTTGGGATAGGAGAGTTATTGTTGATGTACTCATGTAATTATAAGAGGAGATGTAAAGAGAGGGGGGAATGGGGGGACATAGTTTTGGTAAATCTGCAAAGGTACTTTGTTATTTTATTTATGTTGTTTTCTCATGATCAGAGCATCAAGCTGATGAATGGTTAGTCTGTGTGTTTCTCTTGCAACTCAGATTTATTTTGTCTTATCTGATGTCAAAAATGTTTCTTGCAATACATTAGTCATTATACAAGTTCAGATCTAATGGCAACATAGATTCTATTGTCTATTTCCTGAATTTTGTAATTGTTTTCAGATATTGTGATTCTAATTCGAAATATCATTTCGAATCAGAATATCTTCTTGATGAATGTGTAAGAGTGAACAATTTGTGAGTCTCACATATTCATGTAAATGCCATTTTCTTCCATTTCATGCTATCCTTCAATTGTCTAAATATTTATCTACTTGGCTTTTACCTATGAAGTGCTACCTACTCGATTGAATTTATGCTTGATTTACTATACCAGACACTCAGGCATCTTAACCCTCTTGATCTATCAATCAAACCAAATCATTGCAATAATTGAGGTGCCCTAGATTTTCCCTATAGCACTCTAGTGCAAACTTTAGGGATATCATCTTTTGGCATCGTTGTCGAGGAACGAAGTAATGAAGTCATTTTTCCCTAGGAGAATGACAATGATCATAGCTAGCCCTTAATGGTGAACATGAGTTAGATACATAACTATGATTGCGGATCATTCATCTGGTGACTCCAGGATCAAAAGACTCCACTGGAGGATGAGCCCCGTTAACAAATAAATGAAACGGCGGAAGGGAAAGACCAGGTATCTATCCACCGGTTTTCTTCATGAACTTATATTTTTTTTATCAACTCTTTCCTATATTTTCCTTTACATGTCAAAAGAATTATCATATGCTTTGTATACTAAGATGATCATAAGCCTACTCCTACATATCCCTCATTGGAAAAATAAAATATGCCTCATTCTTGTATTGTTGATCTTAATCCAATTCCTGCATCTGAACCATATGAGAAAAAAGATGTACAAATCACGATTTCTCCTGAACATGACCAGTCATGTGAACTTCTGAATAACAAAGTTGATTTACTATCTCTTGTAATCACCATTTTACCTTGCAATCATCTCACTAAAGTTCAGTTAAAAATTCGGGAAAGTTATAACTTTTGAAGTTTCCTTTTGTCCTTCATGGTTATACTCCCAATATTCTAGAGTACCTTCCTAAATTTAATGGAGAATATCATTTTACAACAGAGAAACACATGGAAACTTTTGAAAGGTTTATGGATCTTTTTGAAATCATATATGATGATGCATTTATGAGAACATCCTCTCAATATTTACATTGAGATGTTAGGATATGGCTTAAACATTTGGAGGCTAATTGAATTGGTTCATGGATGGATTTGTATGATTTTTTCCTAAGATATTGGGGTGAAAGGAAATCCTATGAGCAATAACTTTCTGAGTTTTACGCTATGAAGAGGAAGAATGATGAAACTGTTACTAGATTTAATAGAAGATTTCATAGCTTTTATCTCAGTATGTCTAAGGACATTCAACCTTTTGACGTTGTTTCCATATTATTTTACACAACAACTCAGTATCTCGACTTAGCATTTTATCTCAGAGACAGGAAATCTTTGACTTTGCAACGAATGTTTACCGATGTTGAAGAAATAGAAGACAATCTTTGGGCTTGTGGCAAACTCCAAAATTAGGTTTGGGATGATGATTTAGATACGAAAGAACATGTGAAAGTCTATAAATAGCAGAGATCGGATTTAGGTTTGCATTCCTTTCAGTAAAATGATACATTATTTTCATATTTCAAATTTTCTCCAGATCTTAAAACCACTGAATCAAATTTTTCTATGGTTAAAGATGTAGAAAATGCACATGCTCGTAGCTTATATCAGCAAGATGATCTTATATGCACAGTTGAAAACTTTTCTAGTTATGAACATAGGGATGATTTTTCTTTAGGTTTTCACGGAGATAATTTTGTAAAGGGTAATTGTACATACTCACATTGTAGAGGACCTACTCTTAACAGTAGAAGGAACCTTTTAATTCCTGCTAAAAAAATGTTATAGTCTCAATTTGTTGAAAAGAAAGTTGTTGCTCCAAAATGTCTTCTTGTTGAAACTAGAGATCATGGACCTGTTTTGTTTATAATTCCATTCATGATTATATGTTTTCAAATTTTGGTCAAGGGTTTTCATTGCAGGAAAAATATCAGCAATTTGAAGGAAGTTCTTCATATTGTCTTTTTGAATCTAACATTTTTCAGCCGGAGGATCAAGATCAAATTTTAAATTCGGCACGCATTAAAAATTTTGAGATTCAAGAACCTACAATAGTCTCAAGAGGTCCTGTTGTTCATGACCACCATGAAGTCAATACTGTTCAAGACTTGTTTCTGAAGAAACAAAATGGTCATTGTTTTCCTAATGAAGCAAACTTCATGCAATGGCAGGCATATCTTTTGGATCAACATAAATTTTCTCTTGATTTTGAAGATCCAATAACATTTTTGTTGGAGTCTCATTTTTCACAGTTTCCGACGGTTTCAAATTTAGGCATATCACTATCATGTCTTGGTGAGTATGATTTTCCAAATAAATTTTTGTCATGGATGTTAGGTTTATGGTGTAATTTATTGATCGGCTATAAAGAGGAAGTTCTTTTGGTCACAAAACTACTATAATGGTTACATTGAAAATTTGCTTACACTTGAGCAAATCAGTCAGTTGGATAGAGTAGGAAATGTACATAAATAAGCTCACTATCCGAGTATTTAGTTTACAGTTTTGTTTAGTTTGAGGTAGATCAACATAAATAACGACTCCATAGCCTAATGAAAACAAGGCACAATTCAGAGTAGTATATTTTCAATTTCAATTTGGTTTTCCAACATGGTTGTTTTCAGTGGAGCAGGATAAGTTACAGGTTCACAAGTTGCAATGATGGATAAGGAACAATGGTCTATGGTTCTTTATGCCTCACAGGAAGGGAATCATCCCAAGCTAGAGACAATGTTGGTACCTAGACATTCTAGCCTAAACTCAACCCTTTTTCAATCCTAATTCCCTTAGCATGCTCTATATTTATCAATGATTTCTTTGATATTATGAGGACAGAGTTTATTCGTTGCAGAAAGAGTGTAGTTTATGTAGCGCATTGATAAAAAAATCTAGAGGCAATACAAAATGTGCAGAGCGATTAGTGCTCATACGCAGCCAAGTTGTTATTGTATTTTCACAATCCTTCCCTCAAACTCAGCGCACCCAAATGGAGATCTCGACGTTTATATTCCTAAATGTTAGATGTGAAAATTATGAAACTCATTGGTGGGAGATTGCATGATGCATTGTGGTTTGTGGTATGGTTTTTAAAATGATCCTTTTGCAACTATCAAGAATATCATGAACCAAAACCAGGTATTCAGATTAGAGGTCGATGATGATTTTTGTTTTAAAATTGGATTTATTTAGTGCTCTCATGCATGTTAAGGTTTTAATTCTTTTTATTCAAAAATTATTGTGTTTTTACCCAATCTCCAATTTGTAACATGCCATTAAGTTCAAACATACCAACCATCACCAAAGAGCTAAGGCATCAAGGATAGTGCCCATATATGCAACACCCATGTCAATGAGTCTATTATAAGTGCACTGCACATTAATATTGTTTACAAGAAAAATGTTTTATAAAATGTTGTAGATTATTAATCTTTATGCATGTGGGATAATTCCAACTGCACAAAGAATAAAAGTCCAAGTCAAATCTCCATTAAAGCAAGTTCACAAATGTCAAAAGGTAGAAACCAAACAACGCTTGGGGAAGTGTTGGCTGACAGGAAAAATACGCCCAGGCGTGAGATAAATACCCAGTGTCAAAGTGATCAAGTTTCGAGGATAGTAGGATCATGGAGTGTTCAAAATTGTCAAGGGAATGTTGCAAGGTTAGATTGAAAAGCGCTCTAGTTCATGTGTTTGGATTCAGGAGCATCAAGTTGTTAAGAACCAAATATCAATATAGCATAGAAAAACCTCATAAAAAGTACTCAACGCCTTGAAAAAGAGATAATTTCAGATAATAAGCCTCTTCGAGGGGGCAACCTCCTTTTACCCCACTTAAATGTTCAAGTACCAAATGATTCAAAATGAAAATGTCTCCTTGGTATATATAGGAGACTAGGAGGTATAATTACAACTAATGGCCTAAAGCCGACATAAATAAAATAACATTACGAATCTAATATGCCCCAATTAAGGGGTAATAAATAACATTATTAATCTAATATGCTCCAATTAAGGGGTAATGATCCAATATTAGGGATTAACATGCCCCTCCCCTTGAGACAAGTGTTGTCCGCAACGCTTGAGTAACTCTGGATGTTTCTGTATAAAAGACTCGTCTTCCCAAGTGGAATCTTCAGCCGGTAGTTTCTTCCATTTAATGAGATACTCTGAAATGGATCTATTCCTCAGTTGGCGAATTATTGTGTCAGTGATGGCTTCAGGCTCCAATATGATTTTTCTTTCCTCGTCAAGTTCTGGCAATATAGTTTGAACTGGGATCTTGTCGCCTATAACCTTATTTAAGCATGAAACATGGAAAACTGGGTGTACTCATGAAGATGCAGGCAGCTCCAATTTGTATGCCATAGTACCAATCTTTTGCAACACCTTATAAGGGCCATA
>ML778233.1:305535-336319 GCA_009831015.1 Picea engelmannii | reverse complement strand
GTTCTGGTAAACCTGTGACAGCTTTGCATATGTATGGTAGCGCCTTGTAGTTGATGTGGGCCAATCTTCTATGCCAAAGTTCGCATGAGTTTTCGATGGCATGGGTCATAGCAGTTTCTGGGTGACCCTTCAACTTATATAAATCATTTTCTTCACTTCCGATGACGATTGCTTCATTTAAGGTTTCTCCCTTAGCCCACATAATAACTTCTCCATCTATGAAGACAACTCTATAGCCTTTATTGTCTAACTCTGATATGGAGATCTTCTTTAGGCCCAGTACATAGAGTATGTCCTTCATAGTTATTGAGTTTTTTGAATCTAGCTTGTAGTTTGATTCTCCTATTCCCTTGATGGGATATTGAGAATCATCTCCAAGAGTTACTTTCTGAGAAAACTTCTTTTCTGAAATACAAGAGAGAGTATTTTTCTTACCCGTCATATGCTTTGATGCACCGCTATCAATGAGCCATGTGTCCTCTCCAGGTGATACAGATCCTGAGAGAGCTAAGATCAAGACATGGTCCTTAATCATCTTCATAGGTGGTTCTTCATCTTTGGCAATGTGAGCATGTTGCATTTTGTGCTTCCTCTTGTACTCTTCTTTTCTGACTAGACAATTATTCGCCTTGTGTCCCATCTTATCACAATGATAGCATTGTATAGATGAGAGATCTCGTCCCTTGTGTTGTCCTTTCTTCTGAAATTTTTTTGAATGAGATTCTTGGTTGTTGAACTTGTTTGATGGTTGCGGTTCTCTATGAGATTCCCTTTTGAAGTAGGGTTTCTTCCTTCCTCCTTTTGTATGAGTAGCTAGGGCTTGATCATCGTCCCTTGCTAGTAGTGCTTCACGGTTGGCTACCCTTGTCTCTTCTTGGGTGCATTCTTCCCATAGGTTTTCAAACTGTAGTTTTTCCTTTCTGCCACATACTGACTGGATGAAAGCATCCCAAGGTCTTGCGAGACCATTTTGGGCGGTTATTACAAATTCGTCTTTGTCGATGGTATCTCCAATCTCTTTCAATTGTTCTTTTATCTCGGAGATTCGGGAGAAATATTCTTGACTCATTTCTCCTTTATGCATCTTGGTATTCTTCAACTGAGTTCTGAGATTCATCTTTCGATTGATGTTCTTTCTTTCATTTAGTTTGCTTAGAGCATCAAACATTTTCTTCGGGGTTTTCTTTGACGATACATACGGGATCGGGTGGTCTTTGATTGAATCTGCAATGATTCTCTGAGCCCTGATTGAGTCTTTCTGATGCTTTTCTTTCTCTACGATATCTTCAGGTTCCTCCACTTCTTCTTTGATAAATCTTGATAGGTCATTCTCTGCAAGGATCAGACCGATCATATACTTCCAGGCACAGAAGTTGTCTATGCCTTCTAGTTTCTCAACAAGCTTGTGCTTCCAGACATCTTGTACTTTCGGCAACAAAAATAACCAAAAATTGAAAATGCTCGAAATCAAGTTTTGACCTTACCAGGAGGTGTGCTTGGCTGAGGCGAGTAGCCTGGTGTCCTCAGATCTAAGAAAATCCAAATTTTACCTCGTCAAATCTAATCTGCAGATTTCTGGACTGGTGCTTCCGGTACTTCTGGTACTCTGGTACTTCTGGCACTAGTTTTCTGGTACTTCTGGTACTTTTGTGAAACTAGGGTTTCACTTTCCGGGAGATCCAGTCACTGAAAAAGTGCGCTCTAGGTGCCAAAATGATCCTTGGGGGAGGGCGCAGCTTTCTAGGAGGTTAGGGAGCTGAAAAGAGATACTTTTTCAAAACCCTAATTTTTGGGTACTGTAACAGTGATGTTTTTCCTCTTGCAAATTGTGCTTCCTTCAGGTTGGCTCTGAAACCATGTTAATGTTTATGCCATTTTTATAGTTCTTTGCATTTCATTAAATAAGAGCATAATAAGAACAAGATCACTGAGAAATACACATTCACAAGAGACACAACATTTATCCTGGGAAACCCTCTAGGGGAAGAAAACCCAACAAAAACTTCCTTATCATAAATAGATTATACAATGTTCAAGAGATAACTCAAACCAATATAGAAAGTCCTCCCCAAGAGATGCTCCACCCTTCTTCTCCTCTCTCCAACTGGTAATTGCAGCTTGCCTCATAAGAGAATGAGCAAGTGAGTTGTGTGTTTGAAGTGAGGCGCTAGCCTCTTATTTATACAAGACTGGAACGTATGAAAGGTCACAACTGGCAGGGCTGACCTCTCACTCTGGGTGGGTAAACCCACCTTTAATTAATTATGGGTCTTCCATAATCACTGTTGGGGCCGACTTCTTATTATGCCCTTTGTAATTGTCCAATGACCAATCCGCAAAAGGGGATTTGGTCCTTATACAATTACCGACATGATTAATCCTCAATGGGGATTAATCCAATAACAAAAATAATAATAATGACATGATTAATCCTCAATGGGGATTTAATCCAATAATAAAAATAATAAGAATGCTCTTCGCAGTTACATTATTTCAACAAAGGGCGGATCACTTCAGTGGGATACAGCAACAACAGGAAGAGGTGCACTAAGCTTGGGCGCATTTCTTCTTGGTTCCTTTGGCAAGTCTCGAGAGGATCTTGCTTTGTATACAAGTTCCATCATATTGTATTTCTTGTTGTATCTCATGCTTTAGACACCACTTATATATACTTCCATTCCAAACTGGTTTTTCCCGGGGGGAGTTTATCCAGGGTCATGTTGACCAAAAATACCTGTCTTATTTTCATGCATGCTTAGAGTGTATATCATCTTATTTGTGTTGTAAAGAGTAGAGGAGTGTTACTTGTTTTGAGTTATATTGCATGTGCTAACATTGAGTTACGAAAACACTTGCAAGGGAACCTTAAAGAACACTTAACCAATAAAAACTATGGGCAGAAAGTTACTAAATTGTTTGTTGTCCTAAAAACAACAAATGACAGTTTTGGAGATTGAAACTTAGAGCCAATATCAAGGTCAAACACAAACTTTAGTTGGCAGCCTCATAGTACCTCAGTTTTCTTCATGGTATCAGAGCCTTGTTGGTGAACACTTGTTCATTTCTAGAGCATCTTGTGGGCAGTTTTGAGACAACATGTTGACAGATTTTGGACAGCTTGTTGGCAGAGTTAGTGGACAACTTGTGGGAAGATTTGTTGGACAGTTGTATGACTGTTTTGTGGACATGTTTGGACAACCTTACTTTACTTGTGTGTCAAGTGGTGAGACTGAGTTCTTTTGCAGTTTTCGCATCAGTGTGAGCATCAATGTGAACTTCAGTGTGAGTTTTAGTGGACATCTATGTCGGTGTCCTAGATGCAGGCAGAGGATAGGCTAGACAGAACTAGCAATTGGTCCCCTTGGAAGATCAGGATCACATTCGTCTTGGAAGATATTGAACTATGGGATATAGCTCAAGCTCCCATGGTGATTCCTCCTGCACCTACTCCATCACCATTGTTGGATGCAAATTTCAAGAAGAAAAACATCAAGGCAAAGAGGACTATTTGTGATGCGGTGAGGGACCACATCATTCCCCATCTGACTGGTAAAGACTATGCATATGAAATATGGGCATATTTGTGCAAGATTTACCAGAGTCCAAACCAAAACCAAAAGATGGTTCTACAGGACAAGATCAGGAGCATTTAGATGCTCAATTTTCAGAGAATGACATCATACCTAGGCAGATTCACTCATATCAAAGATGAGTTAGCAGCGATCGAAGAGATTGTGGATCCATAATTTTTGGTGAGGACAACTTTGAACAGCGTTTCCAAATCTTGGGGTTCATTTGTACGAGGCGGCGTTTCCCGGGAGGTCATGCCTACTTGGGAGAGACTTTGGGACGACTTCATAAAGGAGGAGTTGAGGTGCAGCTCTGGGTCTTCAGGACAACAACATATGCCTGAGGGGGATGATGATCTTTCTCTTTGGTCAAAGGGAAAGAAGAAGATCAAAGAGGATGCAAGACAAGGTCCCAAGGGAGGGACCCGGCCACAGGAGAGTGGCGATGGGCAAAAGAAGGAAATAAGCAAAGTGAGATGTTTTGCTTATGGTGAAATGGGGCACTATGTTGGACAGTGTCCCAAGAGGAAGAAGAAGAGGCAACAGAGTGGTATGGCAGCGACAACCGAGGAGGAGTTTGATACGCAGTTTGCAAGGGAGTGTGTGTTTGTTAGTGATTGTTCAGTTGATGCACCAGCCAACGTCAAGTTGGGAGATAGAATTGAGGAGGACCTACCGACTCAGAGTATTGATTCAGAGGGAGATCAGACTCAGTTTTCGAGGACACCATCTTTAGGGGTGACTAGTCCACCTGGGACAAGTTCAGTTTCGGAGTTGCAGAGACAGAGAGTTGGTGCGACATCTTCAGAGCATCATAGATTAATGAGGAGGAGGAGAAGGGCACCACAAAGGCTTGAGTCTCATTTGGCTTCAGAGACGAGCAGATCAAGTTCAAGATCCACTTCAGGTGAAAGTCACTTGGTGAGAGGCCAAGTTGAGGATCTTGGTGAGATGCCAAGATTTGGATACTCTTGGTAATATGTCAAGAATGAGAGACTCTTGGTGAGATGCCAAGAGAGATACTCTTGGTGATATGCCAAGAGTAGTGACCGTTGGTGAGATGCCAGGAGATAGAAATCCTTGGTGAGAGACCAAGGTTGAAGATCTTGGTGATATGCCAAGACCTAGAGACTCTTGGTGAAATACCAAGAGATGTGACTCATTTGCATGCCATGAGTATAGGACCTTGGTGAGAGACCAAGGAAAGGATCTTGGTAATATGCCAAGACATAGAGACCTTTGGTGAGATGTTGAGGGAGATATTTTTGGTGAGATGCCAAGATCTAAGTGATATCGGGTAGGTGGAGATGGACTTCCATCTAGAGATCAGGCAGGTCGGCAAATTAGTGTCAAAGCACGGTGAGCAGATCAGTGTCAATGCAATTTGAGCAAATCAGTGTCAGGACAGGTCGAGCAGATCAGAAATATAGGCCACTTTGATGAGAGGGTACAACCATGCTCACCTAGGCCTTGTCAGGAGGCAAGGAAGTCCACAGTGGGGACAAGATTGATTGGTGAGAAATACTTTCCTCGGTAAGAGGGAGTGTTGAGTTTTGGTGTACCTAGGGAAGTGGTTCCCTTGTGGTTTTGAGCCTCTAACCAGAAGAGAGAGATGTTGATACCCCTGTACCTTGTACTTTATGTCTAATTTCACTTTGACTTAGGAGATTTAAGTCAAAAGTGAAATTTGGTCATTTTACCCTACTTAATGTACTTTGTGGGTGAATTAGGAAACATAAAGTGAACTTAGGGAACTTAACCCAAAGTGGGTTTTGAGGTTAGCTACTTTTGAAGTGATCTCAACCATTGATTAGGGATGGCTTGGAATGATCCTAGTCGTCCACATTTAGGTTTCCTTATGGATTGCTCAAGGAGGGTGCAAGGGGCCAAGAGAGGTTCATTTCACTCTTATGTTCACTTGGAGAGTTTGGGGAGGAGCATGAGGATGAGGTTAGAGGCATTGGAAGAGGGCATCTTGGGTGCTTCTATTCATGGAGGAGCTTGGGACCCTATTATTTAGTGATGTTCATACTTCCTTGGAGGATAGCGCACTATAGGAGGAGGGAACACACCTAGCAGGGAGGAGATAGACTTGAGGCATTGCAGATCTCTTTGCTTCAGTGGAGAGGTAGCCCACGAGCACATTTGTGTGCTAGGGATTCTTCTTCAAAGCAACAACGAGAAGAGGCGCACTAAGCTTGGGCGCATTTCTTCTTGGTTCCTTTGGCAAGTCTCGAGAGGTGCTTTCTTTGTATACAGGTTCCATCATATTGTAATTATTGTTGTATCTCATGCTTTAGACACCACTTATATATACTTCCATTCCAAACTAGTTTTCCCCAGGGGGTTTTATCCAGGGTTATGTTGACCAAAAGTACATGTGTCTTATTTTCATGCATGCTTAGAGTGTAGATCAGCGTATTTGTGTTGTAAAGAGTAGAGGAGTGTTACTTGTTTTGAGTTATATTGCATGTGTTAACATTGAGTTACGAAAACACTCGCAAGGGCACCTCAAATAACACTTAACAAATAAAAACTATGGGTAGAAAGTTACTAAACTATTTGTTGTCCTGAAAACAACAAAAGACAGTTTTGGAGATTGAAACTTAGAGCCAATCTCAAGGTTAAAGATAGACCTTAGTTGGCAGCCTCATAGTACCTCAGTTTTCTTTAGAATAAAAACGTTTTGGCAACATTTTTCATGCCCAGAGATCCTTAGAGCAACGCTTGGAGGAAATACAAAAAGAGTTCATTTCTCAAGGCCAATCAAATTATTTGCAAGATAATGAGGAGCCTCTCAAACAACAGTTGGAGGAAAGATATAAACAAGAGGAAATCCTCTGGAGACAGAAATCAAGAGTACAATGGCTAAAGGAAGGAGAAAATAATACTAAGTTCTTCCACCAATCCATGATACACAGAATATATGTCAATTGCATCACCAAGTTAGAAAATGATCAAGGGAAATCAATCATGGATCACGAAGGGATGGAGAATGAACTTGTTAACTACTATAGAAATATTCTCTATTAATCGATCCCTGACAGAACTCAGGCCATAAACAACATTACTCGGCACATTCCCACTCTCATCTCCCAGTAACAAAATGAAGCACTCGCGAGGCCTATCACAATTGAGGAGGTGGATCAGTCTATAAAGGATATGCCTATGGGAAAAGCACTGGGACCTGATGGATTCAAAACCGATTTCTTCCATCATCGTTGGCCAATAGTTAGGGAGGAGGTCTGGCAACTTGTTGAGGAATCTCGCGCTTCCGAAAAAGTACTATCGACGCTCAACGCCACCTTCCTTACTCTTATTCCCAAGGAGGAAAGGGTCTCCCATCCGAAACAGTTTAGGCCAATCGCTTTGTGCAACGTGATTTACAAAATAATCACTAAAGTAATAGCCCTCTGGTTCAAGCCTATTCTTCCCTTCATCATCTCTAAGGAATAGTCAGGCTATGTTGAGGGGCACCAAATAATGGATAGTGTCATACTGGTACATGAGGTGATTCATTCACTCAAATCCACCAGAACTCCAAGTATGCTCATTAAACTTGATCTCATAAAAGCTTTTGACCGACTAAGCTGGAAATATATGCAATCTCTTCTCTTGGCTTTTGGTTTCAGCAATGAATGGGTCAATTGGATATTCAACCTCACCTCCTCATCCTTTTACTCCATACTTGTAAATGGTGTGCCTTCCAATCCATTTTCCCCTTCAAGAGGGATACGCCAAGGTGATACCCTCTCCCCTTTCCTTTTTGTCATTATGGTAGAAGGAGTGGGCCTGCTATATCAAAGCTTCTATTGCGGAAAATTCCCTCCAAGGCCTCCCCCTTCATGGTCTTTAGCGGGTTGCTTCCCACAGTCAATTTGTGGATGATACCATGTTAATGGGCACCCCTTATACGCAGGAAGCACTAAAATTAAAAACTATCCTCTCTGATTTTAGTGACGCCTAGGGTACCTCTATCAACCTTACCAAATTTCATCTCTTTTTCTTCAATACCCCTTTTGCCATACAATATCATATATCTTGACTACTAGACATTCCCCAAAGCTCCCTTCTGTCGAATTACCTTGGCATTCCCCTCTCTGATTATGCAACAATAAATATCTCATGGGACTCTCTCATTCAATCTCTAACGACTCGCTTGAACTCTTGGACCTTTCATACTCTAAACCTGGTTGGTCGCCTTGTGCTCATCAAGTCTGTCCTCCAAGATATTCCTATTTATCTTTTCTCTGCCCTGGCTGCCCCTCAATCTGTGCTCAAAACCATTCGCAAGCTTCAAAAGAGATTTCTCTGGAAAGGTTACAAGTCAGAGAAAAAATGGCCCTTGGTCAGCTGGGACAAAATCTGCAAACCAAAGCTAAAAAGGGGTCTTGGTCTTCATGACCAGTGCTTGCTAAATGAAGTTATGGGGGCCAAGATTTGGTGGCGATAGCTAAAGCACCCAAAAGAGATATGGGCGAGGTTATGGAAGCAAAAATATGTCCCCCGCAACAATGAGGCTCAACTCATCTAGATGAACGATTAGATTCCAGGTTTAAACATATGGAATGTAGTGTGGCGTAATCACCATCTCATCCAAGAACATGCATTTTGGGAATTAAGAAGTGGCCAGGAAACCCTTTTCTAGTCAGATTCTTGGAAATAATTTCCTCCTTTGCAATCCTTGGAAAGCATGCATCACATTCAAGCTCAAATGCCGAATAGAGACACTCTCAATGTCGTCGACCTCTGGAACGATGAGCCCCTACCTTCTCACTAGAAAAACTGGAAAGTCCTACACAATGATCTAAACTTATCAGCGTACTGTGACCTGAAGCCTTGGAAAGAAGCAGCTATTATGAGGAAGATACTTACACGAGAGGGTGCAGACATCTTACACTAGGTCCATTCTTCCATTGGTTCCTTTGCAATTAAAGAAGCCTACAACCTTAAAGCCCAGTGTCACATTTAGCCAAAGGAAAAGATATGGCACATTATATGGAAATCACATCTCTGGCCAAAGTTTTCCACCTTCATCTAGCTTCTAGTCTAGAATCGTATACTTACTTGGGACAATCTCCGGAAAAGGGGATTCATTGGGCCTTTAGTATGCACTCTTTGTATGCAACAAGAGGAATCTATGGAGCATATTTTGAATCAATGCCCTTTCAATGCAGAGATATGGGACCAAGTAGCCCAAATTATGAGGAAAATGGACAGAGCCAAGGAAAGCATAATTCACACCATTGAGAACTGGGGACTGACAACCTTCCACAATCCAATTTTAAATAGGATTTGGCAGTTGCTACCAAGTTTCATTGTTTGGAAAATCTGGAAGGAGCGAAATAGATGAGTCTTCCACTCTAATTCTTCTTCACCCTCCTATATTTGGTCTAAGATCTTTGACAACACTCGAGAAACGATCAGATCTCAACAGTGGTCTCAAGAAGACCTCTCTTGCAATCCAAGTGAAGGCATCATCTTTTCTTAGTGGCACCTAAATCTTAACCCAAATCAACCCATCCACAACCTTAATCCTCGCCCTCCTCCCACTCACAGTCCCACAACCTCGCATTGTCCTCCCCAAGATTTCTTTAAATTGAATTTTGACAGCGCCTTCAAAGGCAACCCAGGTCTTGTCAAGTTCGGAGTGATAATAAAAAAATAGCAGTGGGCAAATCAGACACATAATCGTTGGAAATCTGGGCTTAGATTCAAACAATTCAGTTGATCTTTGGGGTCTTATTAGAGGAATTCAACTGGCCTCCAATTTGGGTCTGAAGCAACTTGTTATCAAAGGGGACTCCCAAGTGATTATCTCTCTGGTCACCAAAATTTTGAATGGCTTTGATCCCGCAAAAGTCTCCCCCGGTTGGCCTCTCCTAGCTCCCTTGAAACCTTTAATTCCCTCCTACATCCTAACCTTATTCTTATTCCTTCCCATATCCATAGAGAGGCAAATAAAGTTGTCGATAAGTTAGCAAATGAAGGGGTCTCTTTATCTGGCGAAGATATATCAGTAGATACCATCCTTTGCCCTGCCCCTCTTTTGCTCAAGAATTTGCTTAGATCTTGCTCAACTGGATTGCTCCTCCCTGGATGGGGTGCCATTTATACACCATGCAATAAATTGGAATGATGTGGACCGTCGCCTCCATCATCATATTCCTCTCACTAATGTGCGACATTAACGAAGGGCTCTTCAGTGCAAGTCTTGGCTTCATGGGAAACTTAATGTTCTAGTTCGCATTGGTGATGAATTTCATTCAAGAAGGTACCATGGAGGTGATCATTGTCAACTCGGGTTTAATGGTCGCCTTAATGGATCGGATAGGTATTATCTCCTCGCACTTATCTGTGGTTTTTTTTTTCTATATCCTTTCCTTGCCCTGTTTGTTGGTCTTGCTCCTTCCCTGGTGTCGCTCTGGTGTACTCGACACTTGGTTCGGCTTTTCCCCTCTATCTGGCTCTCAAGCTTCCTCTTCAGCACCATGCCTAGGGAGCGTGGAAGATTCAAACATAGTCCAGACTACTACCATTACCTTGTTAATCGTCATTGTCTCGCTCGCCCCTTCCTGAATGCCCAGCTCGCCCCTGATACACCTCCTCCTCCTGCTTCACCCTCTGTTGGATTACCTCCCATTGCACATGTTTGGGAAGAAGACTCATGGGGTATGGTTCTTGTTGAAGAGGAATTTCCCTCAACTCTGCCCCAGGTTACTGTCATGCCCTCTATGGTGCCCCCTGTGGATATTCAGAGTTTTCAAGTCACTACAACTACAAATGACAAAGATCTTCCGGTTCAGTCGTCGGAAGAGCAATGGAGTTGTGTTGTTATATAGGAGGTGGCTCCAATGGGCATTGAAGAAATAGCTCCCTCTGTTGCGTTTCAGGATACCATGATTGCACTAGAAGAGCCTAGGAAATCTGAAGCAACTCCCCTGGATGGCTTCTTAGTAGACCAACTACAACTGATTTTTGACATACGTCAAGATATTGTAGATCAGCTTTTTCGACAAGAAGTCCTCAATCACAGGTTGGATGCACTCTTTGATTCTCTTTCAGGTAAGCTTGTCAACATACGCTACCCCACTTACTGTCAACCCTTCATCATCACTTCGGCTTGGCAACAACCTCCTCTTGGAGATGGGAGCAATAACACTTCTAGTGTATGAAGTTCTTCTTGTTTCTGCTTTTACTTTTTTTCTGTTATGGTAGACAATGGATTCTATAGGCTTTCAAGCCACTTTTGTAATATCTATGGTTACTTGAACATTTCAGTTTCAGCAACTAGAATGGTCCTAAAAATCTTTAATGTGGCCCTGGGTCTGGTTATGGTTTCCAATTTTGGCGGGCCAAACACTAGGTCCTCCAGCATATGTATGGTTTCCAAATTTTTGAGGTAGTAGCAATCTTTTATTTACATAAAAAAAAGAAGTTTGATGATCGTTTGGTGTCATGGAAGGGTTCTATTGTTCGTTGTCAATATGAAGTCAAGGAGGTAAAGGGACACCTTTTCAAAGCTTGTCAAGTCTAAAGTTGGACTAGTTGGAGGAGAGGGTTTTTCTATTAACCTATCCCGTGACTCAAACCCTTCGTTTGATAGAGGCAATAACCTTGTTGACAAGCTTGTTCATGGGCTTCATTCTCCTCGAAAAGGAGGAGGGGGACACTACCACCTAAGACCGCGTATCTCCTCTCATGATTCTTTAGTTTTTGGGGGGTTGGGATTGAATATTTTAAAGGATACTAGGGGTCAAAAGGTTGGCAAAAAACCTTATATGAAGCATGCACAAGAGACAGTGGTTAAAAAAAGTTAATCAGGGCAGGCAGAGACTTATTACCTAGGTTCTAATCACAGGAATAACCCATGGTGGGGTTAAACCATGTTGATCCTTTCCATTAACATTTGTGGCTTGGGGGGCCAGGCCAAAAAATTGGCCCTCAAACAGTTGATGGAAGTAAATAAGCCTCGGGTGATTTTTATTCAAGAAACTATAGGCAAAGGGGATACTATACTTGAGGATTTGAAGAAGTCCTTTGTGGGATGGGAATTCTTGGCTCTGGATGCAAAAGGATTCTCTGGTGGCGGCCTCATTAGTGGCTCAAGTCGGAACATTTCATTAATCAATTCCTTTGTTGTGTGTTTAGGTCTTTGTATAGAGGTTTTAGAGTCTTGGAATGGAATTGACCTTGCTCAACATGTATGAACCTTACGAGGGCAAATAAACTTTTTGGACCGATCTATTATCTTCACGATGGATAAATGTTGAAAATTTGATCGTAGGGTACCTCTGCTAGACATGATACGTTAGCAAATTTCTTTCTTGAATAGTTTGAGAGGGTAGCTTAGATTGATATTGAACCTATTGAGTTGAAGCCTACTTGGTCAAATACTAGATCATGTGTGGAAAGGGTTTCCAAGCGACTGGACAAGTTTTTGATACATCATATATTGTTTGAAAAGGTGGGCAGAGCTCAATCTCCTATTGCAATTATCAAGTTGGACCTATCCAAAGCATATGACAAGTCTCCTAGTTGTATCTTTAGTTTCTATTGATTCACTTAAGGTTTGATCTTCCTTTCGTAAAATGGATTATGGGATGTGCGTCTTCTACTCTCTTTGTTGTGTTGATAAATGGGTTTGTCTCTTCTTTCTTTAAGCCTTCCAAAGGACTGGGGGAGGGTTGCCCTTTGTTCCCATACCTCTTCTTGTTGGTGGCAAAAGGACTTAGTAGGTTGATTAAATAGGCTAAGAGACAAAGGCAACTTTCAAGCATTAAGGTGGACAAGAGTGAATCATTAATCTTTAACACATCTCTTTTTTGTTGATGTACTTTTTTGTTTCGAAATGTTGGTGAAGAAAAGTTTTCAAGGATATTTTACAACTCTATTGTGCTACTACTCGTATGTAGATTAATGAGAATAAATATGCTTGAAAAGTGCAATGTTCCAAGTGAAAAGTTTTTGACACAAATTTGAATTCAAGTATAGGTTTGAACTACAACATTGCATGTTAACATCTTGAAAATGCTTATACCAATACCAAAATTGCATTGACCTATGTTCCCAAAATTCATGTTGCAAGCAAAAACTTACTTGGAATTTATCCATTTTCACCTAAAATCTAATAAAAATATTTATTTTATCAAAATAAATAGATCTATATACAAATAAAATATATTTCTCCTACATATAAAATATTTTATTTTCTTCATAAAATTTAAATCACTCAAAACAAAACAACTATGAGTGTAAACTCTATTACAGATTTTGTTACAAAATCATTCTAAAACAAATACATGGCAACAATACACTTCACATCCAATAAATCTCATTGTTATCTAAAATTAAAACTTCAAACTTAAATTATCTAAAAATTGGGATAACTATTTCAAAAATAACACTTAAAAATCTTGTATAAATTAAAATAATATTTCTAATTTTACTGTCAATAAATAAAAAAACACACACACACAAGAGTTCCCTTTAAAACTTAAAACAGGGCCATAAATAAAATAATATTTCTAATTTTACTGTCCATAAATAAAAACACACACAAGAGTTCCCTTTAACACAGGGCCATAAAACTTTTTCTGTAAACCCAACCATATAAGAATGAATAATATTAGCTGTATATAGAACCCTACAGGATTACATTAAAATACAAACTCAATTTTACAATAACGATCATGACATTCGAACGTTCTGTAAACCCAACCATATAACAATGAATAATATTGGCTATATATAGAACCCTACAATATTACATTAAAATACAAATTTTACAACAAGGATCATGCAAAGTGGCGTTGTACTTATCCACTCACAAGCAAAAAGCATTCATCATGCAATATGTCATGCCCTCAATAACATTTCCCCAGTGTTCCATCAGTATCCAATCCATGTGCTCAAATATTCTTTCAATCTCCCCAACCCTTCCAAATTTACATTGCATTCGGGTTGCACTAGGGTGCTCAAATAGAAATTAAAAAAAGTTTTAGGTTAATTTACAAACCATTTGCAACACAAAACAGATAAACAGATAAGCTGCGTTTGCATTTTGTTAGTAGTAGTGTTACTCATTTGAATACTCACATTCCTTTAATGAATTAATCATATTAGTCAAGCTGAGGTCTAAACTTTGCTTAACAGTACGATTTTAATGGTAGCATACACCACCCTATTTTGGGGGAAAAAGCAAATGAAAGCCTGTTTAAAGCTTGAGATTCAAGCACAGGCTCATACTTTATGCGCACTACTGATTAAATATGTTGTTTACTTTGAGGTAATCGGGCTTTATGCGCATTACTGGTTAAATCTGTAGTTTGAGTTTGAGGTAATCAGGCTTTATGCGCATTACTGGTTAAATCCGTTGCTTGCTTTGAGGTAATCAGGCTTTATGCACATTACTGGTTAAATCTGTTGTTCGCTTTGAAGTAATCAAGTTTTATGCGCATTAATGATTAAATATGTGGTAATCAGGATATGATGACCTTGATTCAGTCTTTGTAGAGCTGGTAGGGTTATACTAACAAAACCATTTAAAAGGGGCGATTTATAACCCTGGTCCATTTCATTGGAAGCTGATCATTTCAACTTTTACCAGAGCATCTAACTTCAAATGGATGGCACATATATTTATTCAAGATCAATCACGGATACTGCTTCAAAATTAAATGTGTATCCAAACTAATTTAAACTTTTGGCTTTCAATAAATCAAGATTCGACTTATCTAGAGAAGCAGCAGATGACTAAATTCAGGCTTTATTCTGATCAAATTTTGGCATGCAATTTCAAAGATATATGGAGGCACCTGTAGCGGACCCTTACCCTAAACTATCATTGACAGACAACACTCAGCTAGTGATTAAACGAAATCTTTCCGACCAGAAGAGGTGGTGTTAATAAAACACCATTCGCTGTTTTCAATTGTTTCAAAGAAACCGAGGGAGGATGAAATTTTTACTTAGACTTGGGAGACTTTGGCGCAGAAGCCTTCTCCGCTTTCTCGGCGACCTTCTTGGGGAGGAGAACCTGATGAATGTTTGGCAGCACTCCGCCGCTAGCGATGGTCACTTTGCCCAAAAGTTTCCCCAATTCGTCGTCATTTCTGACCGCCAGCTGAATGTGACGGGGGATGATTCTGGTCTTCTTGTTGTCACGAGCAGCATTTCCAGCCAATTCCAACACCTCGGCGGCCAGATATTCCAAGACAGCAGCAACGTAGACGGCTGCGCCGCCTCCAACCCTCTTGGCATACCGACCCTTCTTCAGAAATCTGGCGATCCTTCCCACCGGAAACTGCAACCCGGCCTTCACTGTTCTGCTCACAGACTTCTTCCTGGAGCCTGCTCCCTTCCTCCCTCCCTTTCCGCTGCTCTTTCCTGAACTCTCCATTTCTTCAATGCAAATCTCTTCTCCCAGACAGACGAAATAAAGACTCCGTAGGCGAGGATACTGTCTTATGATTTGAGCAGAAGAGAGTTTAAATAGAAGCAAGGCTATAATTTAATACATACGGGCGGGGCAATGTATCCGACGGTTTCAATTTCATCCCAAGGAACGGCCACGATTAGCTCTCGCTCGATCCGCGCCATGTCTCATCAACCAATCGCAATGATTTCGCATTTGCAAAAAGTATGTTCAATCATAGTCCGCTTAGAGCTCACTATGCATCGTTCCGCGGGGAAAATAAATACAAATCCTTGTGACCTAAGACCATGAAGCCAAGCTGCACTCCTAGTCACAACCCATCCTCATCTTAGTCACGTGGCTTTGCACATAAGCGATAGGAAACCAAACTAGCATACCCAAAAGAAGGGAAAGGGAAGTGAAGTGGTTATGTTGTTTGGAGGATTATTTTTTTTTAATGAAAAATGAATTTTTTAACAAGGTTTTTTTTAGTAGGGTAAATGTGAATGTACGTATGATGGAAAGACCTGATGTAAGAGGTCGTGAAATTTGTATTCATTATTAAATCAACTTCAATTGGTGCTTCTAACAGAGCTTTCAAGAATAGTGTAGTTGTGATATTTGAAGAAAATATTCTAAGGACTATTGGATTAGGAGGAAATGGAGAATCGTAGTGTGTCGAGACATTTTTGTGGGTCACTGATACAATTCAATTAGAGGTTGAAAACTACCAGTTTAGATGAGATCCATAGTCCAAAGTGTATGAAAGGGCCATCAAGTCAGTGATTTGCAACAATAATGACTCATTGACTCTCAATGGCAAGCTCTCAAGAATGGAGTTCCATCTACAGTGCATGAGAAATTCACCTATATAAGGATGAGGGAAATCCTTCTAGTTGAGATTACCATTGAAGCATCAAACCTCCCAAGTATTCTTTGTATGATTTCTCATTGGAATCAATCTATTCACACAATTTTGTTTAGAGTATTCAATATATGAACAATTTAATAGTTATTGCCTCTTGTATTTGAGTTATAAAAGTATGAACATGGGATGAGAAAAAATGTTATGGAGAACTAAGTTCTTGCGCTTGGAGTCGAGTTAAATACTAAGTTCTTGCGCTTGGAGTCGAGTTAAATACTAAGTTCTTGGGCTTGGAGTCAAGTTAAAGTTATATTTTATTCTAGTCCATGATGTTTTGTTATTAAGACCTTTTTCATCAGGGAACGTTGAAGGAAGCAAAGGACCAACGTACTAAAATAGTTTTCTGGATTGTAATTATGTAATCGTTCGACTTTCTAATTCACCAAAAGTGGTAGAGACAATTGGTTTGTAAACCATGGTTGACACATCCAAGTCATAGTGAAAGGATTTATATTTTTGAATTATTGAGAAAAAACTATGTGTCTTCACTTATTCCATGTTAAATTCCTTACCTTAAAGAAGTACATTTTGTGAAACAACCAAGAATCTATAGTGTTTCACAAGTTAGGTAATTCATAAGATGGTATGTGTTCTCTTAATATTTCCAATATCACTACTCCAATGTTATCTCACTTCTTCATCACCCTCTATAACGTAAATATAGAATATTTTATGTAAAATTATAAATAATAATAATTTTTAAAAAATTGATGAAGAAACAAAATCATGTGACAAAAAATCATATTATGGAAGGCACTTTGTCACGTTGAAGTTCAATATTGTTTAAAAAAAAGTCTTGAAAGATGTCGCAATGTCCAAATAATTCCTATGCACTAGAAACAAGAGAAATAGTTGTGAAGCAGCTAGTCCCTCCCTCGTTAAATACATTAAATTATATGATTGGAAACAATTGAAATGAAACTAAGAACCCTTTTAAGCTAGCTAACTTTTAGGAATTAAGTATGGAGAAATATCTCTTAGTCAAAATAAAAGATAAATCCATTTTCATTGACTTTAAAATGCAATATATTAATTTTTTAATAATCATATAAATAGGATATAAAATGTAAATAGATGTTACATAATGCATCATAATGTATCTATGAGGATTTATGGGGGATATTTGAACATATAACAATATATTAGGATAACCATTTTTTCTGTCATCTCATAGACAGATTGAGTGACAAAATACAACATTAAATTCAAATGGCATATATAACTATTCTTTAAATTAAATTAGAAAAAAAATTAACTATTTGTCAATGTATCTAAAGTGAATGCATTTAAAAAAATATGTATACTTAGAATTAATATCAATACTATCTATTTATCAATAGTATGTATATTATTCTACTAATTAACTCATCATCACTATAGAAGCAAACGGCTAGTTAAGGTAAGCTCTCTTCTATGTCCGGAAGAGATAAAGCCAGTTGTTAAGGGAGGTTACAGAAAACCTTTCTTCTTTCCACCTTGACCTTAAATCCTTTATTTGGATATAGCTCCCCCGCTCTTTGTTGCTCGCGAACCAAACACCTAAATTGCTAGTCTGATTTGATCTCGAGTGAGTGCAACCAACCAGCGAAAGCTATAGTGCATTCCCATCCTACCTAGGGCCACTCCTACTCTTAAGGGGATACATTTATCCTTCCCAGTCCTTTTGCAAATAGGGCAATATTTGTAGTTTAACCACTTGATTCTCAGTGAATGGTGTATGGTGTATGTGTAATTATGGTCTACAAGGAAAAATAAGAGACAACTGATATAGAACAAAGTCTCTTGTTTATCAATCCCCTTTATTCTTTATTCGCTCTTAATGATACATTCAAGCCAATAGAAAATTGATTTATGTAAAGGAAAACTAAATATACGCAAATGAAACACACCTGGTATTTCAACATCGTATATCAATGAAAAGAATTTTAATATTTTTAAAAGCATCATATTGGGTATCGTACTAAAATATGGTCAACTACGTTGTGTGCAGGTTTTGGATTAACGGATGTGCAGGTTTTGGATTAGCGGATTTGATGTATAAAAATTAAAATTAATGGATTATATATAATTAGAATTATGGTCGACTATATTATAGTTATTGTGTTCACTCCGCCTCAGTACATAATAATGAGGATGAGTACCCTCACTTGTGCACACTTGTCAAGCATCCAAGGAGGAAGTTTTGGAACTAGACATGGAAAACTTAATACACAGACATGAATAAAGGTCCTATCACCACGTAAAAGACATGCAAATTTCGATTGAAGCCCAACCTGTACCCATCGCTCATCATGTCACTCTTGAAAGTTTAAGGTGTCTATCACCACTTCGAACCACCTCCTCTCCTTCTTTAGAGATAAGGTGTAGTTATTGGGGCAATGTTGCTTCCAAGTCCTTACGTCATAAGCCTTCTAATAAGTGGAAGGAAATGGTGTTTACGCTAAGCAACAAGCAAATTGGTTGTGCAGAGAACAGAAGAACATCATTTAAGGTAGTTGATCAATCACAACCTTATTCCACGCAACCATTGTGTCATTTTCGAGGACTTACATAATGGACGGGGAAATGAAGGGAAACGGTTTA
Source organism: Picea engelmannii (assembly GCA_009831015.1). Taxonomy (NCBI): domain Eukaryota; kingdom Viridiplantae; phylum Streptophyta; class Pinopsida; order Pinales; family Pinaceae; genus Picea; species Picea engelmannii. The sequence goes on along the minus strand of ML778233.1, from coordinate 317,826 downwards.
TTTCGCTCCTTAGCATTTTCCATAAGTCACTCTACAACAGAGCCTAAATAAGTGCCTAAATACAAGGTGGTTGGGTGCACTTCTAAAGAAATAGAGATTGATCTTTCAGGCAAAGGTCGAAGGTGCCAAATATTCATAGGTGCGGAGTATAAACAATAAATTCCAACATGATCTCTGGTACTATGGTGAATTGAAGCCTGGATTTGACGCATAATGGGGAAAAGAAGAAACAAAGGTCAAACAATATATTGTTGGTAGAGGTAAATTAGTAAGTCCTAGACTTCCAGTATCAACAATGATAAGGGGTATGAGCAGTCAACAAAGTATCGACATGGTGCGAACGACATGTAGATGGTTTGAAACTTGGAATTCCTCTTACATCAAAACAATAGACACAAACATAAACTTGGACTAATTATATGTTTTTGATCCATGGATGCAGTAGAGGATGACAAGATTTCAAGCCCAAACGACTCCCTCAATTCCCGATTCTATTCGTGAATTTACTAAGCATTGGAGAACCCCTGTCAAGCTGAAGAATACAAAGTAGCCTGCATCCATCGCTAAAAAAATTCAGAGCTCACCGCCTTTCAAATCCTCAACTACAATACCTTCTCTGTCATTGGCACATACCAGGTAAGTCACTCCAAGGCCCATACTCAAGTTAATTCCTTGGAATTTCACAGTATTTTGATGAAAAGAATTGTAGAGTTTCTCTTCTTTCCCCATCTTTGATAATCCTCTATAAAACTCACCATGACCCGAGCTCCTAAGTCTACCTCTGAGACTCCTCCTCTTGTTCCACAGGCCGTCAAGTCGTTGCTCAGACATGAACGACATTTCATCTACAAAACCACCTTGCTTCATTGATGATTTTTTTTCGCGTCACCACTCGTGAGCTTACCTCTTCCACCCATCGCTAGCTAATAGGGGCCTCATACGTCCTCCAACCATCCCTTCACAAACAATAGCAATAGCCTCTGTGGTTGCCTGTGTCTTTGGTTATTCTCATCGCGGCCAAATGAGCAGACCTGCAGGGCTCTATAATCAGACTAATTGATCCATAATGGAAAATTTTAGCCTGCAATCACAAACACGATATCAAATGCAGTCCTCATAACCCATCTATGTCTGACCGATATTCAGTTATCAGACTTGAGAGATGTTATCATAGGTAGCGGCAAGAGCTACCATCATTTTTGGTACATAAGTTTTCAAGATAATTTTCAAACAGGAAAGAACCACCATCAAATATTGATAAATATTGAAGGTTTTATCCTCCACGTGATTCCATCACTATTATATGAGGCATTGTGAGAATATTTTGTATAAGCCAATTTCTTATAATCAAGATGAAATATAATCATGCAAGGCTACATGGGAAAGAAATAATCAATATTTTGGCTTGTATCTTTCTAGTCTTGCGATGAGAGACAAATTTTATCCATGCATCCTTTCGGTAAATACCTAATAGGATTATGGTCTATTCTACTTTGAAGTGGTGAGGGATGATTTTAAGGATGGAAATTTATTTTAAAATTTAGAAACCTTGGCGAATATTACTAATCCTTCATATGTCAACTATAAATGTTTAGCGATATTTTTAAAAAAATATTCAAATTTCTAAGTATTTTATATAGTTTTTATAAAATTTTGGCGATTTTTAAGGTAAAATAATTTTATCCTATAGAATTTGGGCGAATCGTTTTTAAAATAGCGAATCTTGTTTTTGGAAAAACCATGGAAAATTAGCCCATGAGCGAAATTTAGCCCCTAAAATCATCCCTTAGTAGTGACATAATTTTATCCATACATCCATTACTTTAAAATTTTATTCCATGAAAAACTCTTTACAAAACAATGGTAAAAGCATTTTTAAAGGACATACGAGTTACACAACAAAACTAGAAGTTTTGAACTTATATGTTAACCCCATAAGGGGGTGATGCTTTTCAAGAACTTGATCTCAAACCTCAGGTCCCGAGATTTGTACAAAATCAACTTCGAGTTCCATGCATTTATATGCATTTAACAGTAAAAAGAAAAAGTTTTTTCGGATTCAACAAAAAAAAAAAAAGTGTTTTGAGTATAGTAGATTATGTGCATGAATTGATGCATTGGTATTCATTGATGAAGTCGTGTATGGTCTTTTTTAATCCTTGGATTCATGGCGACCGAGGTTGAAGAAGTTGAAACACGTGACCCACGTCCTTGAAGAACACACAACACATGTTCTAGCATGCCCTTTTGAGGGCTTTGAAGTACTCCAAGTTCCTCTCTCGAAGCAGGTCCCTCTGGGAGATGCAAAGCAGGACCGGTGGAAACAAAACATCTTGCAACTTGGATGAATTAATGGGGTTTCATGCGTAATGGTCTTTGTTGGCTCCCAGGGGCAATGAAAGCTTCCATAATACGTCGTTCCATTTATGGCATAGAGCTAGTCGGATGTTTTGCGTTCCCATTTGGAGCAGCTCTCTTCGCCGCATAAAGGTTGGATGATAATCGCCCCTTAGATATGCAGAGGATTCACATCCATTTTCGCCACACGAAATGTAACGTGATCAGTGATGTTACCCCTTGCACTATCTCCGACCAAGAAGAACAGTGAAAAATCGCAGTCCAATCTCAACCACGATTCCCCCAGCTCGTTAAGGGTTTGAGCTTGCACTTGCCTGACACAATCATTACCAAATTTGAATTCCAATTAACAATACATGTTAGATTAAGTCCACCTCCAGCTTAGATTCAGTTAGTAGCATATCTGCAATAGGATTTTGGAAAAACATGAACTCTCATTCACCATCAGCTCTCATTGTGAGAAATGCCAAAGTAGTTCGAGTAACATATCCTAATGTTTGTTATAGGTTTGGAGGTGGTTGCAAAAGCACTGAAGCAGCAGGACCTTGTAGGGACAGTGGGAAAATGAAAAACAAAAAGAAGATGGTGGGATGAAGTACGAGAAGGCTCAGCGAGTGAAAGCTGGAGAAGTTCCTACATGGTTGGAAGGTAGCAACTTGCATGGTTGGAAGGTGGCCAATTACAAGGACGATGTTGCACTGACAGGTTATCGAGTGCTCTAACATGAGAAATCAATATCATGCTCGACTGCTCTGAGAGGATCAGATCAATCAATATCAATGTGATCGTGACTGCCTCGATTGCAGTAATATGCAAGCCTTGAACTCACCAATTACAAATATCTGATTTTTTTTTTTTTAATTATTTTTTTTATTCTCACAAATATCTAAAAATAATAGCTCACCACCAGGGGTATTATGTCTCATCACTTGTATATAGACGAATCAAAAAATCAGAATATAAATTTGTAATAATTAAAAAAATATGTTTTTTAATCAAATAATAATAATTGTTTGGAAAACTTTGGTTATGATTATAAAACTGGTTGCAAAATGCACCAACTCATATAGTGAAATGCACCTACTGAACGCTATAGTCCCTCGCTCGAGGCAGAGACTAATAAAGGAGGCCATTGAATATCCAAGCATAATCATAAATGATGAATACATGGTCCTTTTGCAAGTGTGCCTCAAACAATTAAAAAATCACACATATTCATCAAAACCCTTTGATTCTATCTAATTAGTTAATTAGAGAGTTCACCTTACACTATTGTTATTGCTATATGCTTAAATAATAAAGATGAAAATGAAGCCTTAGTTTTTCCCTATTTCAATACCATGTTTTACATTTGGAGCAAAGATTTTTTTATATACAAATGTCATCCTATAATAACAAGTGTTATTGTAGTAGCAATGCCCTTATCGTGAATTGTCATGAATGTTCTCGTGAAAGTATTTTGATCTTGGATATTTATTTAAGTGATATAGTTACATGATATTGAAATGATTGACATCCAGTAATAGAGTAAGCATATCCAGTCACATGTGATTATGTTGAAGCACCATGTCCAGGTGATCAGGATCGAGACCCGAAAGCAGCAATAGCAAAGATAGTAGCAAGAGCACAGGGAGGGTGAATTAGTACAAGACAATTTTTTACTTTTTCAAACATTCATCAACCATAAGAAAACAATCACATATGAGATATATTAATTGCATAAAATGGAACACAAGATTTGCGTGGAAACCCTTTTGCGAGAAAACCACAAAACTTCTCTTTATAATTCTTTGTAGGCACCAACCTATTGTTACAAATATTTGTAGGTACCAACCTACTTAGAGACACCAATCCCCACTGGTACAAATCATGGTAGGCACCAACCTACTCTTACAGATCTTTGTAGACACCAATCTACTAGAGACACCAATCCCCATCGCTAAGCACCAACTTAGCAAGAGACACCAATCTATTGTAGATCTTCGTAGACATGAATCTATTGGAGACCCCAATCCCCACCATTAGGCACCAAATTATCAAGAAACACCAATCTCTTACAGATATTTGTAGACACCAATCCCCACCGCTAAGCACCAACTTAGCAAGAGACACAAATCTCTAAGTTGCACCAACCTTCATTGAGTCTGCTTGTTATTTCTACCTTCACCGAGTCTGCTCATTGCTTCTGCCTTTACCGGGTCTACTCACTACTTATTCCTTCACCAAGTCTACTCACTACTTCTTCCTTTACCAGGTCTAACAAAAAATTGAATTTCCAAATGGCAACTTTCCCAAAGCTTGTTGTTTTGGGCCTCTTCCCAAAAATGAACTTGTACAACATGCCACATATCCAATTTTGCAAATCTGATTCTAAATTTTTGACCTGAGGTACTTTTGTCTGTCTCCTATGTTCTCTGAAATATTCTCAGTCTAAAGAGTCCCATAAAAGAAGTTATGGTGAAAATGTCAAACTAACCTATTTGAAATTGATCTCAGGACCATTCAAAAACCCTAACTTCCATGGAGTGTATCTCAAAAAGTATAGCAAACCAACATCTAAAATTTTTACCTGAGATACTTTTGTATGTCTCTTATATTTTGTAAAAATTTCACAGTCTGAAGACTCCCAAAAAAGAAGTTATACTGAAAATGCCAAACTGACTTGTTTGAAACGGATTTCAGGAGCATTCAGGAACCCTAAATTCTATAGAGCATATCTCATAAAGTATGGTGAACCAACATCTGAAATTTTTACATGAGGTAATTCTATATGTCTCCTATGTTCTGTAAAAATTTCACATTTTGAAAAGTCCCAGAAAAAAAGTTAAAGTGAAAATGTCAAACTGATATGTTTGAAACTGATTTTAGGAGCATTCAAGAAGCCTAACTTCCATAGGGAATATCTTTGAAAGTGTAGTGAACCAACATCTAAAAATTTTATCACGTGTACACCAAGATCTCTCCTTTGTCTCTGCAAAATTTCAAGGTTTGAAACATCCCCAAAAATAAATTATAGCGAAAGTGCCAAGCTGACCTGTTTGAAACTAATTTTAGAAGCATTCAATAACCCTCACTTCCACGAGGCATATCTCTGAAAGTATAGAGAACCAACATTTGAAATTTGTACCACATGTACACCAAGATCTCACCTCCATCCATGTAAAATTTAAAGGTCTGAAACATCCCAAAAATAAGTTATAGTGAAAGTGTCAAGCTGACCTGCTTGAAATTGATTTCAGGAGCATTAAGGAACCCTAACTTCCACAGGGCATATCTCTGAAATTATAGTGAACCAACATCTGAAATATTTATCACTTATACACCAAGATCTCTTCTCCCTCTGTACAAAATTTCAAAGTTTTAAACGTCCTAGAAAAAATGTTATTGCAAAAATACCAAGATGGCCTGAAACTGATTTCACAACTCTTCCCTTTTGGAATAATATTCAATATTTGCTAATCCATTTTTCACACACAAATTTTCTCTCAATACTTTCTCCTTTTATACTTTTTCATAACACTCTAGGAAGGGACATGTCCATTAATTAAATAATCAATTCCCAATACCATGGGCAAATACCCCAAACCCACGGGTTTGAAACCACCATTTCACTTTTTACTTTTTCACATGCACCCCTTTTTTAATATACTTGTAAACCTATATATACAAATCAATCTTGGAAATGTTGTCTGTATTGTAATGTCATAAATCCTTTGACATCAATGACAATAATTCCAACACAAAAACACTAGCAGACCTTGCAATATTTTCATTGCTATGTTTGAATAATAAAGATGAAAATGAAGCCCTAGTTTTGCCCTATTTCAATACCATGTTTTACATTTGGAGCAAAGAATATTTTATATACAAATGTCATCCTATAATAACAAGTGTTATTGTAGTAGCGATGACCATGTCGTGAATTATTGTGAATGTATAATGATATTAGATATTTATTTAAGTGATATAGTTACACAATATTGAAATGTTTGACATCCAGCATTGAAATCACTGATATCTAGCAACAGAGTAAGCATATCCATTCGTAGATGATTCTATTGAAGCACCTTGTCCAGGTGGTCAGGATTGAGACCCAAAAGCAACAATGACAAAGACAAAAGCAGGCGCATAGGTGAGGGTAGAGGCAAAGCCAATTTCTTACTAGGCATCAGAAACAAAGGCAACATACGGGCCAGTTCCAGCGTCTACACCACCTTGTCCAAATCTAGTTGTTGAATTCGAACAATTTTATATAGGTTTTGAAGTTCCAGTGGTTAACCAAAAACCATAAACTATGTCTTACCCAGTAGCAGTAGCACCAACAACAAAGCAAGATGCATCCCTTTCTGTAGCTTATTTACCAACCAATACACTTGTTCTAACAATATAATATAAGCAATAAGCAACTTGTGTTCTTACTAGTGGTGTTCCTAGATTATCCCATAAGTAATGCTTGGACCTCCCCTGATGTTCCCATAAGTTTAGTTCCCACATTGCTAGATATTCCTGCATGGATATGTGAATAGAGAATTGAAATATGTCATTCAATCTGTGACTAAACTAGGTTATGAATAAAGGATATCGATTATGGACTATTTTCCATACCCACCTCTCCACCCAATAAGTCAATAGAATTCCCCTTTGTTCAAGGCCCAGATGCAGGACCATGGGCCATTTTAGATCAAGTTATAATTCTTTCGAATCTAGTTTATTATGAAGTGCACATTCTGGCATTCTGTGTTGTTCTCAGACGTAGTGTTCCAGCGTAGCCTTCTGCTCCTAGTGGGTTTGTTCCGACATTCATATGTGTTCCTACTTCTGGCATTTCAATAGCAGAGGCAAGAGCATCTTAGCCAATTCTAGTTTCATATTCTCCATTCACAGATCCAATTGACTGAGTGGACCCACTTTAGTTGATTTGATTGATTCAATTCCATTTGAACCAGTTTGAGTTTACCAATTGTAAATAGTTGCAATGTATTCGGTGTCAGAACTAGAAGAAAGGATAGCATAGGTAGTTGTTGAAAGTAGGTTTCAAGTGTGTTTTCAGGAAAACATTAGAATTCCTACAATAAACTATTGAGCACTTGGTACCTAGGCATTCAAGAGCCCCTTTATACCTTTCATATCGACACTACTACTTTATGGGATAGGCGTATTACACCTAGAAATGGGTTCATGCCTTTAGGCTTAGAAACAACAAGAAATTCTAATGTTGAGGCACCATATCTAATGCCTAAAACAAGAGTGATCTAGCTTACAATATTTATTCACCTTACACCGAGTATAAACCTGGGAAAAGGATGGAAAGGTTGTTTTCATTCTTATAACAGTTGCGGGACATCCAAGTAGCAAGCTTATCATCAACCATGTCCTTAAAATCATACAGTTCACGGTCCAACGTACGTTCGAGCCCACAAGATCCATGCCTGTAGGGAAAGAAAGTGCCACCATTTTACCATTTTCTCAACCTCCCACCTCATTTTTTCCGCAGAAAGGAAGAAATTGCTCGCTCTATGGGGCAATGTCCCCCAAAATAGTAGTTATATCCTCCCACGATCAATCATTTCATACCCCACTTCAATTAATTCCACACCGGTCTGCCTAAGGATCTATCTTAGAGCGGATATCTATTGTTGTCATGCCTTACTTTAGTTAACCCCAGGTAACTTACAAATCATTACCTATTATTGCTTTCTCTCTTTCCCAACACATCATGTTTGAATTCCCACACTCCCAGTCTACTCATAGATAATAATAACCATATGGTACAAACACGCAATAAAGGCACAATTACAAAACATAAATACACACTCATGCTCGCATACAAAGATAGACCAAGGAAGGAACACATTGAGCATCGATAAAAGAAAGATGCATTATCGATAAGCAAAGATGCATCAACATGGAAAAGACTCATGGCGTTGGTTCTGGAGCACGCATAGTATGGGCCACGAACATAGGTCATAGGCTCACATTAATCGGTTGAAAAGAGCACATCTGAACACATCTATTCGATATACAATGGATCAAGGGAAAGTAGAGAAAGCAACATGAGCCATTGAAGAAACCATATATCTTAGGTACCTACAACATCAATGCACACCCATTCACCAAGAAATTAGCACCACCCCTCATCCCAAAGGTGTAGAACAACAATGAAACCGATTGATCAAATACACCTGGAGCCCCGCCTTGGAGCTCGACACCTATTATAACAAAAAAATGGCACCTACTAACCACCCCGATCAAATTTCAACCACCCGATCATGCATATGGTGCTGCACATACAGACATCATCTCAATACTTAGTTGAAGGTTGCGTAGGAATTCTATATTCATTGTAATTTAAAACTTATGTAACTTATATATATTATAAATAATAAAGTATTTAAATAAAGCTCATGAAAACAATAATCACAAAAATAACATGCTAATCCCTAAATTAGTTGGAAATGATAATAGAATCATTGGCGAATTCAAGACGTGCTAGTTGTCCCATGTTCACACTCGCACATACCTCTGACACTTGTAGAGAGTGTGAATTCGTGCTAGTTGTTCCAAGTGTTCACACTTGCACATAGTAGTGACACTTGCACATAGCAATGACACTTGCAGAGAGCATTCTAGTGGTGTGACAGTGGTGCGTGGAGCTACTTCAGACATTTGTGGTAATTTTAGAAACATTAATCGATGTATTATGTGCTATATCATTCATCAATTTCAGACATTGCTTTTGAATTTGTTAGTCCTTCATTTATTATCCAAAATGGCTCGTCTCAAGTCTATTTTCCCAATTGAGTTTTTTTCCTTTCATAAACTTTTCAATTGCAGATGAAACATAAGTCTTGGTTGATAGTTGTTGTTTCTTTCTCTTTTGACATCACATTTTTGTTTTTTATGTTTTTTTATCTTAACTATGAGAAATGACTATGTTATGTGTGGACATTGGGGGTGTTTTCTTGATTCATACTTCTTAAGTTCAGCTCTACCTTTGTAAAATTTACTCTCGTATCCTCCCTTTTGAATTTCATTCTCTGATATCTCTCAAGACATTTCTCATGGCCCTTATAGTTCCATTGAGATTCTCACTCTACAACACCTGGTGCAATTTCACTTGTTCTATCTCATGTATATTTCTATCCCTCTTTTTGCAAATGCTCCTTTCTCCCTTGTGTCACACACCCACTACGGCATAATAAAATTTTTGCTTTTCCTCAAGGGACATAATCCCCGAAGTCCTACGGGGGCCTAGCGCAGACTAGTTCTTCCCTATTCACCTCCCCGTGATCGTGGGTCACGAACACAGACAGAACAAGTATGGCGTCCTTTCGCTCTTCGTGGCTCAACACTACCAGAGTGTCGAGTCTTTCAACTCTGCAAACCTCGACACAACAAAACGTCGAACCCCGATAGGGCTAGTGAGTACAAGATCCCTGTTTGGGTCTTGTCCTCGTGACCACATTTCGTGACCCTGCGCTTAAATCGGCAAAGACCTTACCGACCCTTCGCGATTCAAGAAATCACGATGCATGACTTCTTCCTTTCCCATTCAAATCCCTGAAATTCATGAAGTCTCCCAAGTTTCCCTCCAAAGGAGATCAACGATTGTACGCCTCCCCTGATCCGACAGTTTGGATCCTTTCGGGATTTTGGTGCCCGGGGGTTTGAGATGCAACGATCCCAAAAATTCATGTCATGCAAATCTCCGAACTATGGTATGGGTATCCGTGTAGGAGATCAACAATCCTTGATAGTGTGGATCCAACGGTCCACAGGATTTCGAAACTTTCCCTGAGCTCTGACCGCTCACCACGCATCTCCCTTGATGGACGATCCAGATTCCTTCGGGACTTCTCTTTGACACTTCTCGCAACTCGCCACTTCGCGAGTTGTAGCATCAAATCTTGGCACCTCTCCTTCACGAACCCCCGAGAAGCAATATTTATTATCCTTCTAGCGTTCTCGCTACTCGGGACTTCGCAAGTCCAAGAGTTGAGCTCTCGGGCTCTTATTCCGCGAATCCCCGAGACGCAGGAAGTCAACGAAACATTGACTCCCTTCTCCAGGCGACTCGTGTCCACTCGTCGATCACGCGACCCCACTAGGAAATTATGCCACGTGTTCTCTCGTGCTCGACTCTCGGCACTTTGCTACTTGGGAAGTCGTAAACGACTCCTTTCAACCTCTGAACTCACGAACCCCCGGCACGCAATGTCTCGAGACGCCGGATCCCACGACTGTCCTTCCTCTTGGATTGACGGCCCGGATCATATCGCGGTCTCGCGGCTCGGGACTTCATGACTCCAAGAGTCGGGTCTTCTACCTTCAAACTTACGAATCGCCGATACGCGAAATGGACGGATCTCTACCACCTGTCCTCCAACATGGACGGTCCTGATGTCTTCGAGACTTTTGGGACGTAGTCGAGTTCACTCTTTCGCCTAAGTAAAGGATTAGATCGATGGCTTATAGGGCTCCGATGGGTCCCTGGGATCTACGGTTCAGGATCCTCTCGCGACTTTGCCATTCGCGAGGTCAAGAGACTCCCTCTTCTGACTCTCGATGTCTGAATCCCCGATAGGGAGGATCGCGCGACATGTGTCCTCCTACAGACGGGCGGCTCAGATCTATTTCGTCTTGTCGCGATTTCTGAGGTCGAGTACTCTGACTCTCGTCCTCTGGATCCCCGAGCTCTCGAACGCCGATATCCCGATACAATCTCCTTCTCGGAACTCTTGCTCTGCTATTCTTCGCGTGAGGTTTAAACCTTGTGTAATTCTTGACAGATCCAACGGATGTCAACTATTTAGACCAAGATCTGACGGCTAAGACCTGTCTCTCCATTGCGTCGTTCCTAAGCTGCCTGGACACGAATCCACGATCCAGATTCTTTCGTGGACCTTGGGGATCTACGATCCCGATTTCTTCGCTACTCACGAAGATAAAGGAAAAAGGGTTAAGGCATTTAACACCCTCGTTTATTCCTTCGATCTAATGGTCGTGAATGACCGCAGATCTCCCGACAGGATCTCATTCGTTGATCAATACTTATTCTTCGAATCCTCAAGGGATTATGCGACTTCTGCGCCTCTGCAGAGTCTTTGCACACAAAGTGCTACCTCTTCTGAGCTTCTCAAAAAGGGTGTCTCTATGGGGAGATTTATCCAGGGTATCACCTGAGATGGATAAGGGTATAGGTTGTCTCGAGAAACGGCTTGAATTCGGAATTGATTCAATGTGCATATATACATATAAATCTATTTATAGACATAAGCCATACGTGGCCCTTCCATTATAAGCATGCAACCACCATTTCAGAATCAAAACACTACACAGGCAGTCTTATATTCAGACCATTTATAAAACTGCACAGACTGTAAGCAGATATGTCAGCATATGAATTTCAAGGTGCAAGATGTAAAACACTTATCAGAAATAACACTAGAAATGAGTGCAACTGCTGAGAGGGGTGCTCGTTTCCACCCAACCGTAGGCTCAGTGACTCCCAACGGATTTACCACTAGCCACCCCCAAGCTGAGACCATGATGCTGCGAGACTGCGTCTCGGTTTGCCAATGACCGAGAATGAGGGTTACTCTCCCCCTTCTCTGCTATCACTCACTCTGCATATTTTTCCAGAGTTCTTCCTCCCTTGCATTTTCCCTTCTCGCTCCTTCCTCACGCCTTTTTCCTCTTGCGAGGTTGCGTGGGGCACGATTTCCCTCGCGGTGGTCAGGCCCGAGGTTCCTACGGATGGGCGGTTCACTTCCCCCATCCCTCATTAATTCCCGAGGAGCCTTCTACCTACCAACCAACGAGCAATTTATTTCGGGCCAGTGAAGACCAAATACGGTATTGGTTTTCGGTGGAAGTTAACGCCACCTTTCCAGGTGCCTTCCACCACCTTTCTTCAGCCATTGTGGTCTCTTT
>ML778233.1:275455-305519 GCA_009831015.1 Picea engelmannii | reverse complement strand
TATATATATAATCTTATTTACATTCATCGACCTTTTTCACAAGGTCCATTCACATCACACATTCACATTCTTGAGTTTGCCACAGTTCTTGGCCAGTATAGTTATTTTTACAAACTGGGGGAAACAGGGTGTTACACTCTGCCTCCTCCATAGTTTCCCTTCAAGCTTTGTAGGTGGCATTCAGGAAACAAACACAAAGATCGAGACAATGCAGGATACCAAAGGATATGTTGAAGGTTTTCATGATGAGAGTGACGAAGAGCAAGTTGACCTTGATGGTGATGAAGAAGAGGCAAAATAAATAATGGATGACGACGCAGAGGATGAGGAAGATGTCGAAGAGGAAGACAAAAATCATGTTTAGGAAGACCTTGATCTTGATCAAGTAGAGGATGAAGGATTTGGTTCACAGGATGAACAAGAAGTAGAGGAAGATGTGAATGTGTCAAATGTGGACCATGAAAAATTATCTAAAGATGATGGAAATAATGATACTATAGAGGATGCCCTACCTATAGAAGGCAATGTTGAAAAGGTTGATAAAGATAAAGAAGAGTGTAAGGATGAGGAATTACTAGCACACACTCCACATGGTACATAAGTCTTTGCAGGTAATCTACTATGGAATATTACCAAGGAAGATTTAACTAGTCTTTGTGAACAACATTGAGAGGTTTTTTATGTAAGTGTTTTATTTTCTTTTTTATGAATGTTCGATCCATATGCCTAACTAATTTCTTCATATTGATGTATTTCCATTGTATTGAAATGTTGTGATTTTTAACAAGTTATGATAAAATGGGTGGCAAGCACATTAGAATATGCATTTGTTACATTCACAACCAAGGAGAGTGACAAGAAGGTTATTGAGATATTGAATGGTTTCAAGTTTAAGGGTGTTGACAATTTATGTTTCAAATAATCCGAGAGGCTTTGTCATTAACATGATTCATAGTTGAAGTTTTCCAATATGTTTAACTAGCAACCTTTTTGAAATCCATGATAAGAAATAAAGAGTATCATAATCCCAACCGAAAAATCAACTTTTCCTTGGTAAAATTCCATCAAATTTGAAAGAAGAGGAACTTACAAAAGTTGTGTGTGTGAACAAGGTCTTGGATTTGAATCAACATTTGGAGTTAATAAAGTTATGACATCTAAAGATCAGACTTACTAATTTGCATATGTATTTGATATTTTATCCAAAAACCAGAACTATTATAGATGTTGTTATCGTTGTAATGGGTTTTTCTTGAACTATGGGATCCAAAAGATTCAACAAGGAATCGTGGTTTTGCCTTTGTTGAGTACTACAATAAAGTTTGTGTTGAAAAGGAAATGAAAAACATGACACACTCAAAATTGAAGTTGGATGACAAGGTCATAACAGTTAAATGGGCAACTAGCAAGGTGAATTATATTGTCTACATATATGTCCTCTCAACAACAATGAATTGGATGGATTTGTTGACGATTACGAGGTTTTCTCATGTTTTTCCATAGATAACATTAAATATGCCATGGGTTTGTTCACTTCAATTGCAACCTATAGTAAGGCGAATGGAAGTTGTGAACTGATTGGAAGGTGTCACATAATGTTCAGGGGTTTTGCTTAAACGATTTTTTAATGAACTCGCCAAGATCCTTTGATAAAGGGATCTTACAGGGTCGCGTATGCCTACAATTCATAATTTTGTGTATCAACGATATCACCTCCGTGGCCACCTCCATCTTCAAACAATCATAATTTCAAACCCATTCTCCAGGGTAAGCTTCCTTATCCAATTCCAACTATAAATTATAGATGCATATATAATTATGATATATTTTATTTATGGAAAAAAAAATACATTTAAAAGAAAAATTCCATTTAACATGCAAGAAGGAATTACCTTGCGTAGATATTAGATGCATAAGTGTGAAACATTGCAGAACTGCAACATTACCTTTCCATAGAGCCAGGGAAATGAATAGATAAGGTTTGAATTGAATTGATATGCATAGATAGAGAGTGTGGTAGATAGGGTCTGAATTGAATTGATATGTAGGGTTATGAATATCCAAGGCGATGAATAGATAGATGTCTCGGTTTAAACAAAATAAATAGCATATCTTTGACATATGTATCCACTCACTTTTGATAGAGTGTGACAAAGCAGAGGTGTTAATGCACTCTACTACCATCGTTACACATCAAAATTCCTCACTTTGATAGTGTCGCAAGTGTCATAAGTGTCGCACTTTTTGTCGCAAGTGTCACATTCTCTTTCATTAAGTGTTGCATCACTAAATACACCATGAAAACACTTTCTACAACCCCTAAAACATGTTAGAAGAAGAAGTCCCATCATCTGACAATCGGAACAAATGTTTTTCTAGGGAATGGTTCATCTTGGTAACTTTTTGGAAGATCAACACTCCCCTGCTCATACATAGGGAGCGCTAGCGCTCCTTGTCCATCTCAGAGGGAGTGTTGTAGTGCTATGTTTCCCATTCTAAGGGAGTGCTGAGTTGCTTGAGGAAATCTTGGAAGAAATCCCATTTTATTCTAAAGACAACTATGGAAGGATTGAGTTGGTTTGGCTCGAATCTAACTCCAAGGTTGCATCTAAGGGAGATATCACAACTATTGGAGCCAGATCTTCAAATGATTCAAAATATACCCAAGGTAGTTGAGATTCTCAAAGCCTATAAATGGAGGCATTCGCATGGTAAAACAAGGTGGATAAAATCAACAAAGCATTGTTATTTTGATTGTGGATCTTTTGAGAAAGGGTTGGAGGAGGAGGACTTGGAGAGGCTGCTGCAACATCATCTGAAGATTGTAAGTTTCTTCTTGAAGTTCTCATCTAATATACTTGGCCTATTTCCTTCAAGTATTTGGTTTCATGTTCTTGTCTATGTTTAATTTGATTTGTGCAGATGAATTTTCTTTGCCTAATCCATTAGAGTACAAGGAAGTTGCTTGTTTCTTGTTGTTCATTACAGGTATTAACTTGCGCCAAGAATTGGATTAAGCTTGCAGATAGGAGCAGCTAAGACAAACGTCATAAACATAGTACATCTTACTTTACCTTCTCCTCTCTTTTTCGATAAGAAAAATGAGTTTATCGGAATGGCAGTGTCCAAATGATTGTTTTTGTCTTGGTATAAAAGTCAGTAATCTGAGGGAAAGTTCACCTGCCCACAGGGGAATATTTCTGTAACAGAAATTGGTGACTCCAATGGGGATCAAATTTTCAGTTTGTTCTTTCCTTGGTTCGTCCATGACCTTTGTCTATCCTTAGATCCTATTTGTTGATTCAATATGTCTTTACATCTCTTTTGTCTTTGCTAAGTTGTCTCACAAAGCCTCTTACTGAATTTTCCTGAGTTATTGAGCTTTTTGATCCTTTTTCTCAAACTTTCCCTAGAAATAGCGTCCCTCTGCAGTTCAAGTCAGAGTGTTGTCACTTAATCAATGCTCCCCTAGAGTTTACTAGGGAGCATTGTAGTGCTCTGGTGCTTTGGTTACCATAGCATCGATTTTCCTTTCTTTGGGAAATTTCAGGCTTTCTTGCTTGGTGGGTATAGTCTTCGGATATCTTTCTCTAACTCAGATCTTAATCTATCTGATCTTGTCCTATGTTTGACTAAAACTTTCTACCTTTCATTCTTTTTAGTCCTTATTTAGTTTGTGTTTTCTTATTGCAAAATCGACCATTTTCTCTCAAAATTGGTTCCTTTTTGCCACTCTTCTCGATTATCAGATTGACTGGAGGTTTTCATAGGGAAGATCATTGATCACGAATCTATTGTTTTCTTTATCCATGATCCCTTACTCAATTCTTGAAGACTATAAAGCACGAATTTTGGTTTCTTAGTGTTTTTCTTTGAGGGAGTAGTTTGGTAGTTGTTTTTCTTTCGGTCTCTTGTTTATTGTTGAGAGTGTCTTTGTTTGTGTGCTTTGTGCTTCTTACTTTTTCAAATCACAATAATGAACCTTTTTCATTATTAGTGAAAGAACGAAGCATTAGATGAAATTCTTAGTTTTCATTCACAATCAAACAAAGAAACATTTGTATGCATTGGTTTTGGATATTAAAAATGTTTTCTTTATATTTTGGAAATTGTCTGAATTCTTGTTGAGAACAAAATAACATAAAATTTCACGTTCTCGAGTATTTGTTAGTGACGGAAAAAAGAAACTCTTCTCATTCCCGTAGCTATAAGTTCATTGAAAAGAAAGTTTGCATATCATTCTTTTTACCTTTTTGTGGAGTCGAGTCTCAAACATCATTAGTTTCACTGTCATCCACCCTTGTGTAACAAACAACCGCGAAAATAAACGCTAATTAAAATTGAACTAGAAACTTTATTTTTTGGATCTTTACATCAACAATAGACTAGGACTAGAGATTTGGAATAGGCTATGAGAATAACTCTCCAAATAATTCAAGACAAACTCAGAATCTTGTGATAGGGAGAGTAAATCCAACCTTCGTATAAGCATAGCTGGGCCCCCCCTCTCACATAAGGGTTAAACACGAAGTCGCGTGCGGGAGAGCAATGGAGATTATCCCTCTGAGGCTTATCCAATTGTAGTGGTACGATCGTATATTGGGGGTTCTTCTTGAGGATCAACTATTTTCATTTGGTCTCGGAGCTTCGTGAATTCTGAATCCGTTCGGGGTCCTCTGGAGTTTACCGGTCCATTTGTCCTCGGTTCTCTTGAAGAATTTTAGACTTGATATCCTGCCCATATGTTCAGATTCGAATGTGAAATGTACCTACCTAGAGGTTGACTGCGAGTTGGTGTCCTTGGTGGCCATAATATTCAGGGTCCTTACACAAGGTGACGGTGAAGGGAAGTCTTTGCTATACCTGAAACAGACGTTGGTCAAACTCACTCGGGCTCCTTGGAGGGTAACCTACGGGTAAAACTGTGAGGGAACTTGCACCAAGCTATAAGTCTACTAAGAAGGTCGCCAACGTAACTAGTCCACTCGATCGTATCCTATCCCCTTCTCAATTTGATCACACGATGTTGGATTTTATCACTAACTAGTACGTTCATTGAGAGAAGACATTGTTTTGCTTGTTGGTTTTCTAGATTTCTTAGTGAATGTTGTTTGTTTACTTTAGTTGTCCTTAAAATTGATACCGTGGTCGATAAATATCTTTGTAGATCACATAGGATGCAAGGGTTGCCTCTAGAAGGCTATGCACCCATACCTCCTAACTCACCTGAAGACACTTACCGTGAAGAGGTCGAAAACTATTCAGACATAGGGAGTGTCGCCACTCCTTTGATAGAAAATCATGAGAGAGATTTAGTTGTGGTTCAAGAAGGTTCCACCCTTCCTGTAAACCCGACTTTTGCAATTCCTTACAATCCACTCCTTGTTCGAGTGGACTCCTCAAATTCACTAATGGATAATTCTATCTGTTTATGTCTTTTCCAGCGTACGCTTGCTGGTTCAGTGGCTAAATGACACATTGAGTTACAACGGGAAACTTTTTGAGATTTTAATTCACTTGATATAGCTTTTCTCACCCACTTCTAATTACCTGTCAGCTACGGAACCAACACAAAACTTTTGACCTCCCTTCGTCAAACTAACTCCGTATATATTTATGATCATATTCATGAATGGAGATGACGAGGATGGTTGATCAAAGCAACCATTCTAGACCAATTCATGGCGGAATGGTTCACCAAATCTCTATTACCTCCTATTGCTCGAGATGGAGCCATGGGTGGTGTAGTCACAGAAGAGGAAGCCATTGCTCGTGCTCAATATCTAGATTTGGTTTACTCCCAATCTGGTACTTTGTATGAATTGATTCCAAATGATCCTCGTACATCAATCGATCCAAAAAACCCCATCTTCCACCGCTTGTTCGGATGGAGTTATTAATTCCGTCAAAACCCTGTCTGGTTCATAGTCGACTGGCACAACCAATCATTCAACCACTTTCCCAGCTACCAGGCAGACTCCACTCTCATCAAACTCCATCCCAACTCAAGTATCCGAAGTGAATGCAGTCCAATCTGCTTCTACACAACAATCAGGGGGGGAAATAACACTAAGAATAAATCCAAGAAAAATAATAATCAAACCAAAAATCCAAAAACACAAGCACAACCACCTGCTACTAAAAAGAAACCGCAGCACAAACAAAAATTTCCATGTCTCATTTGTGTTGAAGATCACTGCACACGAGATTGTCCCCATCTGGACGAAGTTGCTAAAAATTTTAAAGGAAATTCTCAACACACTATATTGACACATCCTTTTCCGCAACAACAGTCGATGGTTGCACAAAATCTTGCACCTCCAACAGGAAGTAATCCAAGTCATCCTCCTAACGAGGAAGCTCCATCGAGTGCACACATTTATATATTTAATGGGGTATATTTGACCACTCACACTACGACATATGAAACACCACCAAGTAAACCCAGTAAGGAAAATGTAACTACTGGAGATGCACCAGATCCATTGTCCACGTCAATTACTCCTCCGTCTGGCCCATTCCAAATTGAGAAACCAATTTTTGACTCTATCCTACACCAACCCAAGAGCACATTCAGAAAGTCGACCTTTAATCGTAATTCTCGTGTCGCTCAAAACTACAACATTGTTGAAGATTTAGCCCAAGCACCTTGCGCTATGTCAGCTCTCGAAGTTCTATAACACTGCCCTAGCCAACATAGAACTCTTTGGGAAGCCATCAAAGCTATAGATCCCGAGTCATCCAATAATATCACATTCAACCTGGATAATTTCAAATCACGACTCTCTCACCAACTTGCTTTCCAATTTGATGTCATTGTCCATAATCAACATATTCATCACACGATCTTGGATGAGGGGGCCTCCACATGTGTCATGTCCTTGGCTTGTTGGAAAGGCCTTAAATCACATGGTATTAATCAATCTCCCACCATGTTGAGAGCATTTTATGGAAGAGGTTTATGACCTCGTGGATTATTACAATCCTTAGTCATTCAACTGAGAGGACAAATTGTTTATGTAGATGTTGAAGTAGTTGATTCTCCCCTCAGTTATAACTTGTTTCTACAGAGAAGTTGGTTTTATGCTATGACTGTCGTCGCTTCATTAGTTTTTTTATGTGTCCAATTCCCTCATCAAGGTAAAATTGTGACCATCGATTAGTTAGATTACTGCACCCCTAATGCTCGCACTCAAATAAGCAACAATATTCCATTTTTGGGAGACTCAAAAATTACTTATGAAAGTGTCGGGGTAGGTCTAATGAAAGATTCCTCGCTCATGGGTACCTTCCCTACACCTCTTCCTCCAACCACTCAACACATCACAACGGTTAATATAATTTCGACTATGGTACATCAATCCTTCGAATCATATGATCCATGGATCGTACCTAGTCCCCTAGAGTTTGATACACTAGGTGACACTATGCCACTTAGTTCTGCAGAGGCTGAATACAATGCCATTCAGTCTGCCTCTCCTGCACTAGACGACCAACATCTGTCGGCGTCTACTTCATATTCACTACCATACTCATTAGATTCCCTATCCTCCACTTAAGATTACATCCTAAAATTGTTTCCATTAGATGAATCTATTATGAAAATGATTAGTAACGAGGAGGCACCATGGTATGACAACCACCATCATTCATCCTTTCTTCCCAGTTTGGATGAGATTCAGAAAGATATTTCCTCTATATTTCCTACCGATATCGTCGACTCTCCCCAATCTCTGATACTCACTCAAGATACCATCTCTGAGGGGAATTTGGGAAATATATCTCACACGATTACTGTCGACATATCCATAAAAGAAGGTATTGTGGAAAACATAAAACTAGGTGCCAATTGTTCAACTGAAGAGGTTAAAACTTATACCGCCTTGTTTAAATAATTATGAAATGTCTTCGTCTGGAGCTATGAAGAAATGCTAGGGATCGATCCTTCGATCGTTGTGCATGAAATCAAAACCTACCCAGGTGTCAAACCTGTAAGACAAAAACTTTGCTTGATTCATCCAAAAAAAAAACCACAACAATTAAGGCAGAAGTTGAAAAATTATTAAAATTTGGTTTTATTTATCTCATCCCTCTGACCGAATGGGTTTCCAACATCGTTCTGGTCACCAAGAAACAAGGGACAATTCTTGTTTGTGTTGATTATCGATATATTAATAAGGCTTGTCCAAAAGACAATTACTCTACACCCTTTATCGACCAAATTATCGATAATTGCACCGGAAGCGTCATTTTCTCTTTTATGGATGGCTTTTCTGGATATAACCAGATCGACATTTTACCGGCTGATCAACACAAAACAACCTTCATTTGCCCATGGGGGACTTTCTCCTATCGAAAATTACCTTTTGGCCTTAAAAATGTTGGAGCCACTTTTCAACGGGCTATGTCGTATGTGTTCCACGACATCAAACATATCGTTGAACCTTATCTCGATGATTTGCCCGCTCACTGGACTCATTGACGAGATTATATTGGTCATCTAAGGGCCATATTTCTTAGATGCAGGTTTTACAACATAAGTTTGAACCCCCATAATTGCATTTCCGGTGTCGAATCAAGGAGACTCCTCAGATTTGTAGTATCCAAAGATTGGATAGCGTGGATCCCTTAAAATTTAAAGCCATTCTCGCTTTACCCCCTCCCAAAACCTTACCCAACTGCAAAGTTTGCACGGGAAGACAAACTTCCTCCGCCATTTTATATGCAATTATGCCGAAATTACTAAAGGATTCATGAGATTGCTGCAGAAAGATGCCCCTTTCATCTAGGATGCAACTACTCAATGCTCATTTGATGATCTCAAGCATGCTTTAACGAATACACCGCTTTTACATCCACCCAACTATGCGAAATATTACATCATTTATTTGGTTGCCTCTGCTTCCACTATTGCTATGGTGTTAGTACAAGAGGATGATGACTACACTGAACATATGATCTACCATCTAAGTAAGAGTCTATCAGGTTTCGAACTCCGATATTCACATGTCGAAAAGTTGGTTTTGGCTGTAATTATTGTCGTCCAAAGATTTTGTCACTATATTACGTTAAGCACTACCACTGTCATTGCAGACTCGAACCCTATGTACCACATCTTGACTCGTCATGTACTTGGGGGGAAATATTTGAAATGGATCGCTATTCTCCAAGAATTCGATCTCAAGTTTGTCAAGTCCAAAGCTAAGAAATCATTGGTTTTTGCTGAATTAATTTGTGATCTTCCCCATACCGATGAGAATACCGAGCCCAACGATTTCCTTCCCGATGAATCATTGTTCCTCATTAGTATGTATGATCCATGGTATGGAGACATTCTTCTCTATCTCCAGACCCAACACTTTCAGCCTGACATTTCATGTGATGAACGACATCGCATCAGACACCATTTAAAGCACTACCTTATCATTGGCGACACTTTGTACTGTCGTGGCATTGATATTGTTTTACGATGTTGCTTAACCCATGAAGAGGTTGAACAAGTTTTAAATGACTATCACCTTGGAGCTTGTGGTGGTCATCTTTATAGGATGGCTATAGCCCAATTTTTTTTGCGTGCTAGGTATTTTTGGCCTTCCATATTCAAAGATTACATTAAGGTCATTAAAAAATGCCTACCTTGTCAGATCTTTCAGAAGAAAGCACGTACCCACCCCACTCCACTTCATCCCATTGTCATTGTTGACTCCTTTGCAAAATGGGGTATCGATTTCATGCAATGTAAGCCTACCTCAGCCAAGGGGGCATGGTTATATTATCGTTGATGTCGATTATTTTACTAAATGGGTTGAGACTATGCCTACATTCCTTAACAATGGACAAATTGAAACACTTTTGTGTTCAATCACAACATCGCTTGATTTGGTGCCCCACAAGCTATTGTAGTTGATCATGGATCCCATTTCCATAACTAGATGATGGGAGAATTGTGCACCAAGTTAGGTTTTCCACATGAAAATTCATCCCCTTACTATCCTCAGGAAAATGGACCAGTTGAAGCCATCAAGAAATTCCTAAAGACCATGCTTCAACGCATGGTGGAAGTTAACAAAACCTCTTGGCATTTGCAACTCTTCTCTACAGTCTGGGCTTATCGAACTTCAGTTAAAACTGCCATCGGATTTACACCATTCCAGTTGGTGTACGGATTAGAAGCAATATTACCAATCGAGTGTGAGATTCCCTCTTTGAAACTCACTGTAGAACTCCTATCCCATACTTCTGTTGAAGAGGAACGATTTTTATATCTAACCAAGATGGATTAAACCTGTCACAATGTTGCTCTCATCAACAAGACATATAAAAAATGCATCAAAACTCAATATGATAAGTCTTCAAACCTCGCGCTTTCGCAGAAGGAGATCTGGTCCTGGTCTATGATCAAGATCATGAAAAAATTGGGGTAGGAAAGTTAGAACCCATGTGACACGGGCCATACATTGTAAAACGCGTGTTACAAAGAGGTGCGTACGAGTTAGTGGATTATGATGGATTATCTCTCGGTGAGCCCCGAAATGGGCTTTACCTAAAGAAGTACTATGCATAGAATATCTCACATGTGTGCTTTGTACATTATTGTACTATGTGATTTTGATATGGTGCGTATTTACCTTTGCGTGCATGGGTTTTGCCCCACCTACTTAATCACATCACCCTTTCCCATATATTTCAAGTTTGTGGATGGCGCTAGTCGACATACCCATAATATCGCTTATGTAGCTTGGGTCATTTACCACTCTAGCGAGTTAGTGAGTTTAGGAGGAATTTGCCTCGGATCTGCGACCAATAACGTTGTAGAATATCATGCTGTCATCAGACTTTTAACCAAATCTTCTTCTTTAGGTATATCTCAATTTATTATCAACCTTGATTCTCAACTCATGGTTCATTAACTAAACCGTGAACATGTTGTTCATAATCTAGTTTTACTACGTCTCCATCTAAGGGTTCGTCGTCTCAAAAGATATTTTGAATTTATAGAATATACACATATATCAAGAGAACTCAATACGATTACAGATTAGTTAGCAAATTATATGTTAGATTGGTACATTGCGCACAGATAAATATTTGGGACATAAATCATATAAATAAAAGCATCACATAAAACAAAAAAATACAATATAAGTAGTCACCACAAAACTCGTTTATATATAAGCTTGATAGCGAATTTTTTTGTCAAAATACATCATCCAAAAAGCACATAGCAGGGAAAAACATGGGCCTTTATGCTCATAGAATCATCATAAAAGACTAAAAGTGTCCAGAGACTTTACTCGTCTCCCTGCACCACATTGTGCTCGACATAGCACACGACTACTCCCGCCACTCGTCATAGCAAATGACTAAGACCTTCAGGGAACCCAACTATATGTCTCTAGAGGTGTAAGGGTACATCTTGTATCCTCATGGAAGGAATTCCCATGGTCAAACCATGAAGGTTCCTCTCCACCACTCAGAGTCCTCTTACTCCTACGTCAATTTTTTATGCTTCTTGAGCATCTCCACGACATACTAATGTCGACATATCTGCCAGATGTGATGCACCTCTGTTTGCATGATGAAAACAAAATGACTTAGATCCCTCATCATACAACCAAACACATATAAAAAACAAAAATATTGTCACAAGGTTATGATCTTTCGTACTTGATGCATCCCACTATGTACCCTCGGGAAGCACTAAATCTGCACTGCCCCTAAAGTCCACCTCAGCATACGAAAAATACTCTATCACCAAAAGTTGCCTCCTCCACCATGCAAAGAAGTCAACAGTAAATCAAAAGGCCGAGGGTTCATTTCCAACCTAGGGGAAAGACTTTTCCACCGCTCCATACGAGGCTTAGTCGCGGGGCATGCTATCAATGCAACCTGCGGTTGCATCTGTGGAACTCGCTCCAAGAAAAATAAAACTAAGAAGGATCTATACCCAAACCGTTTCTGCCTACCTGCTCTACATTTCGAGATCTTCTCCTTAATGTTCCTTAAAAACCCTGCACTCCAGTTAAAAATCCTAGGCTCTAAACACTGAGTAGCATAGGATATTTGGGACTTGGAAGCAAGATGGGCACTATTTTTTCCTGCCAATTTTGTGATAGCAAAGAGAATGGATTGAAGAGATAAATCCATCACTTCTTTAATGACAATCCTCCCTCCTACCAAGCATGACCATGGTACGCAGTACTGGGAAATATATGCCTCTGTCGGCTGTGGGGTAGAGCGATGTCCAGACAAAAGAATATGTGTTCCTCTCCTCGAGAGCCCCATCAGGAAATACACATCATCCATGTCAATATCAAGCATGTGTGGTCCTATCCGGAATGCTTGCCCATCATTATCCCACAACTCGATCATATACTAGAGTAAAAGAACTTCTTTCCTCATATTTTGTAGCTTGAAGTGCTTTAGCAAGCCACAGTTTCGTAGAGCTGCCCTCGCTTGAGGATCTTGTAAGGCAACTATGTCATCAAATTCATGTTCACATTCTTTCAATTCAATCATGATTGGTTATGTGCAAACCTGCAAATTCATGAATTAATCATCCTTAGCTAAGTTTTCAAAGAAAATAATTGTCTTTTTCCAACCTAAAAATAAAATAAATGTGCCTAGTGCTCCCTAGAAGGTAAGAATAGAGCACTAACGCTCCCCAAACGCACATACCAGGGCATTGAAATTTTAACGACGCTCCCCTCGATTACTTGAGGGAGCATTGATCCTCTTCGACGCTCTAGGGCTTTCCAAGGAGCCCAAGCTTATAAATTAAAGGCTAAAATTAGATAAAAAAACATGTAAATGAATGAGAAAGGTTAGAGAACCAACCTGATCCGGAAGGAATCGCAAATATGGTCGCCCGCAACTCTCGCAATCAATGCCCAAAAATCACTCCAGAAGGGGAAAAAACTCAAAAGGAAAAGGAGAATATTAAAACAAAAGGTGAAAATGACTTTTTGCCCTAATTGATTTTTAATATGTCCAAATTTAGACATTTTTACCTCCTTTTCACATTTTATAAAGTTTATTTTTTTAGTTTTTTGTCATTTTTAAAGAAACTGCTAATATATTTTGCCCATAACCACTTTATTATGCGGGAATTTAAGAAGCATAGATTTTTTGATGGCCTTGTGACTCTATTTAGCAAACTTTGTCATACTTCGCGCTCATCAAATTATGAAGAGACGTATGTTGGGCGATTATCACTTTTTCGGTCCCAGCTGACTAACTACGAAAAATGAACACTCTAGTCAATCTCGACTAGAAGAGTTCTCCTTCGTATCATTTTATACTTTTTCGGACCTCAGAGACTAAAAATCACGAAAAAAGGACAACCCAGAGTTTTCTTTAAGTTATTTTCAAACTCCCTAAACATTAAAAACAACTGAGTTTTCCTTCTATGGACTCGCAAAATTACACACTAAAGGGCCCATCTGGGGACAAACCCTTACTTCTTCCAATTCATTAAATAAAGGAAAAGGAACTTACCAAAGGTAAGTTATATTGAGCATGTGTTATCCTCCTCGAGATCGTTAAATAAAAAAGAGGTACTCATCTATCTTGATGGGGGGAAAATTTGAAGGAAGTGGGTCAAGTTTCTTGAAAACTTTTCAGGCAGCTCTTATAGTTTCCCTTGAACACGACACTTGTTTTCACTTTTACCGTACACTTGGATAATCCATTAAACCTCCACACTGAACCAACCCTATGAGTATTTCTACTGCTTTGATCCATCTGAATAATGCCTCAACACTCACTGCATTATGTTATGGTCCACTTTGAGTTTATGCTGCCAAGTCTTACATTGTGCCTCAGTGTTCAAGGGAAGTTTCCGCCTCAAAAGTCAGCCATCAACAAAGTTACTTATTTCCATACCCGTGTCAGTCTATTTTCATCTACTATATCTTATCACCTTCATGTGACAAGTTTCGTGTCGATTGATGGGGGGTACATCAATGCCCTCCTTCGACGAGTCTTTTCCTGTCGACTTCAACAAATTATCCAGGAAATAAACTTAGGAACACATAAGTACCTTGGGACCTACATGCCTCAATGATAGGCCTCCTTGCATTTGGCAATGGGTATTCATCAATGACCATTGACCGACTGACTCCACAAATGTTCGACTTCAGCTCATTTTTCACATTCGTTGGATTGTACTTTAAAAGTACCTTGAAAATCATCGACATCAATGGTGATTTATCTCACACTTGTTAACGATATACCTCAATGACTGGTAATCAAATGGTTTATGTCATGTTCAACGTCAAATCATCTATTCACATGAACATAATCGTATTGTTATAAGGATCAGGACGAAGACCCTGGGTTGAGAATTCATCTACATATATACTTTACCCAGGTTGCAATGGCGACTATCCGACTGATATACTTGTTTTAACATAGATCCACTTTGTATTGGTCTGTGACTATGTTCTTATCACATCGTAACTCCATTGTGTATTCTTTCTTGGATGTGATCAAGTTAGGTCATAGAGAGATGGATTCACATTGTATCCCTAATGCCCATCTCCTTATTCATTATTATTATGGATCCACATTGTATTTATTGGCGGCCAT
Organism: Picea engelmannii; assembly: GCA_009831015.1. Classification (NCBI taxonomy): domain Eukaryota; kingdom Viridiplantae; phylum Streptophyta; class Pinopsida; order Pinales; family Pinaceae; genus Picea; species Picea engelmannii. The sequence continues at coordinate 290,930 of ML778233.1, read as the reverse complement.
ACTTTGAGTCACTTGTAATTCGAGCATAGGTATGCCTGCCTCGAGAATGGAACACATATTAAACATTGTTTGATGGTTGTCTGCAACTTCTACTAGGTTCTCCAATTCCATACCCTTACTTCGAATAATCTACAAAGTGTTTTGGCCATCAACATTCATTTTCTAACTTCACAATTTGGGGGGCAATCTGTTACACATCAAAATTCCTCACTTCAACAGTGTCACATTCTCATTTTCGTAAGTGTCGCACTTTTGTCGCAAGTGTCGTAAGTGTATCATTCTCTTTCACTAAGTGTCGCATCACGGACAACACCATGAAAACACTTGCTACAACCCCTAAAACATGTTAGAAGAAAAAGTCCCATCATCTAACAGTCGGAAAAAATGTTTTTCTAGGGAATGGTTCATCTTGGTAACTTTTTGGAAGATCAACGCTCATCTGCTTATACACAAGGAGCGTTAGCGCTCCTTGTCCATCTTAAAGGGATCACTGTAGTGCTCTATTTCCCATTCTAAGCGAGCGTTGAGTTGGTTGAGGAAATATTGGAAGAAATCCCATTTTCTTCTAAAGACAGATATGGAAGGATCGAGTTGGTTTGGCTCGAATCTAACTTCGGTGTTGCATCTAAGGGATATATCAAAACTATTGGAGCCATATCCTCAACTAATTCCAAATATACCCAAGGTAGTTGAGCTTCTCAAAGCCTATAAATGGAGGCATTCCCATGATAAGACAAGGTGGAGAAAATCAAGAAAGCATTGTTATTTTGATTGTGGATCTTTCGAGCAAGGGTTGGAGGAGGAGGACTTGAAGAGGTTGTTGCAACATCATCTGAAGATTGTAAGTTTCTTCTTGGAGTTCTCATCTAATATACTTGGCCTATTTCCTTCAAGTATGTGGTTTCATGTGCTTGTCTATGTTTAATTTGATTTGCGTAGATGAATTTGTTTTGCCTAATCAATTAGAGTAGAAAGAAGTCACTTGTTTCTTGTTGTTCATTGTAGGTATTGATTTCAACCAAGAATTGGATTAAGCTTGCAGATATGAGCATCTAGGACAAACGTCATAAACATAGTACATCTTACTTTACCTTCTCCTCTCTTTTTTGATAAGAAAAATGAGTTTATAGGAATGGTAGTGTCCAAATGATTGTTTTTGTCTTGGTATAAGGGTCAGTAATCCGAGGGAAAGTCCATATATCCGCAGGGGACTTTTTCCGTAACAACCACCCCAACCATAAGAGGCGAAATTTGAAGTCCATTCATATCACATAAAAATAAAGTATTTTTATTTATTTAATTACAATAAAAGTATTATTGAGACTGGCCTATGTTCTACATTGGAAACAAGGAAAAAATTTAAGTCAAAGGTAGAACTGATAGCCATTCAATGATGAATCAAATGTTATGGTCCTCGCCTTCAACAAGGACTAATAAGTTCAATTGACATTAATAACCATATTAAAGTATGCATATCTTCCATTCATCTCAAATTATTAAAGTGAATAAAGCAAAAGTGTATTCAAATTTCTTGAAATGATCCTAAGATTTGGAATCAAAGGTTGAGATATGTATTGAACAAACTATAAGTAGATTTCAGAGAGTAATACACACTCATATGGATTATAAAAGGCATATGTCAATACTATTGCAATCTTGTTTCTTTTTTCTTTTCTTTTTTTTTAGAAAATATCGTCACTTGTAGGGTCAACATTTCAATCACTGGCTAAGAAACCACAACCCAGGGGCATCTAAGCCGTCAAAATCACCCAAGGATCGCACCTAGCCTAGGCCGCACCAACCCTTAACATGGCTGGATTTTTTGGTGTCTCCTCATGACTAAACACACAATAAGGCTATTGAAATCGGGTCTCCTAGCAAACAAAACCCACACCTCAACCAATTGAGCTAGCGAGAATTGACATTGCAATCTTGTTATTGATAAACACATGCAACCACAAATTTATAGGGAAATGCTAGTATTTTTATAAGTATATTATTAATTTTGGAAGTTATTAGATGCTAGTATTTTTATAAGCATATTATTAATTTTGCAAGTTGTCAAATCGTGGTGCATTACAAGGATTATTCACAACAATTTTGAAATTTTCAATTCTCATTGAAATTTGGAAAAATAAATGAATAAATTCAATTTCAAATCAATTCCATTGTTTTTTTCAAAAATTGAAGCTCTTTGTTAATTCAAAAGCCATTAAATACCTTTGTACATGGATGTTGTGAGAAGTCTTACCCTGCAGACAGGTTAATCTCCCCTTAGCCAGGTTTTCTTCGGCTAAGACAAAATAGAGCAAGTGGACACTAACATCCCTTGCTCCTACCTATTCACACATGAAAACAAGAAGAGGGAAAAAGAAACTAGAGTGCACATTTTTCGAAGGTTTTCCTCACCGCTCCTTGTTGCTCCAACGTTAGATCCATTCCTAGCTAGAACACAATCTTCCTGCACTTAAACAGAAGGATCTTCCTCTTCTACTACTTGCACAAGGTTAGATAAAAGCAAATCTAACTACATGAAACAAGCATGATATTCACATGAAAACTTTAAAAGAGACATAAGTATGTGAATAGGCCAAGCTATTTTTATTAAGAGAAACAAGAAAGGATTACATCCATTATGTGATGTAGATCCTCCTCCATGCTTCTCCTATCGAGCCCTTGCATGAATGTCTTGAGATCAAAATGATGATGCTTCAAATGGGTTCCTTCCCCCCTCTCGCCTTGGAATGCCCTCATTATATAGGATTTGGAGGCTTAACCACCATGGAGAAGATCACTCACTAGATCCACTAAATTGGGATCTCCATAATTTTTAGGGAGAAATATCTCTCAAGGATTTTAGGGAGAAAATGTCTCTCAATGATTTTAAGGAGGAAATATCTCTAAAGATCCATCAAATTAGGATTTTGATTTGAGAAAATCTCTCAACCATCCATGAGACTCTCAACTTCTCCTTGAGATTAGGAAACTAAATGTGAGGTGGATTAACACACTAAATTAATTTCCTTTTTTTGAATAATAATGGATAATACACGTGCACATAGTATTTTGACCTTCATGTGATAAATTTATCCTCCAACATGTTTAGGGATTATGACAAACACTCCCTCACTACGATGTGACAAATCCATACTTAGTAGTGTGGGAATTTGGTGTGTAACAATGGATGAAATATGCCCCAGAACTACGATGAGCTCCCAAATACTGAATTACAACATATGTTATTTGTTAGAAAATAGGTGATTTTGGATAGTCCTTGTCCTTATCTTTCCCCTTGGCTAAATTACTTGTGCTATATTGGATGAATGGTTGAAGGTGGGAATTTCAAATATCTTCAACAACATAGACGAGAGGATCATTGGCGTGTATGACCATTTGCAAAGCTATAACTCTTACGCTATTGACATGGTCAATATTTTGCTAGACCGTCATGCGTTTGAAAGTGGAGTCATCATTTATGTTATTGACATGGTCAATATTTTGTTGGACCATCATGCATTTGCAGTGGAATCATTAATGAAATTGTAGTTACAATGCACATGGATTACAATGTAAGATAACTTCTTGTTGATATCAATTTAACAACTAATTAGTGTTATGTGAATTGATTCTATTGTACATTAAAACATAGGCAAAGGACGAATACTTATGAACGATGTTATAACCTATTTTGATAATGTTTTGAGAGTGTCAAAGGGTACACCAAGTATGCTTGTGTTGGTGGATGCACATGGATCAGTTAGAAATTCAAATCCCATGCGAGTCAAATTATTGACACGGATTAGAAATGCAATATAAACTAATTCATCAAACCATCTTCCAACCGAAAAATCACATAATGAGTTTTTGAGCATCATCCAAGCGATTCAAAATAACCAATCAACAATTTACAATTTATGGTATCAATGCAACAGTTTCAATTTCTTTCAAAGCCATATATTAAATATATAAGTTCATTAATGCATGTTGCAATTTGTTTAATAGTTTTAAGAACAACTTTATGTATATTGTATTTATAAGATTGTGGCAAAAATCATAGCTATAAGAGTAAAGAGTTTGTTATGGTTTTATATTTCTAATGAACAACTTGGTTTCCTATCAGGTAGACAAATAGATGAAGCTATAGTTGTAGCTTAAGAGGCACTACATTCTATTAAAACAAAAAGACTACAAGCTATGTTGGTTAAATTGGATCATTCGAAGGCTTACAATGGGGCTAGTTGGCTTGATTTAAGAATGATGTTAATTCACTTGGGGTTTTGAGTTTATTTTGTAAATTGGGTGATGAGTCGTGCCACATAATTGTCTTTCTTTATCTTGATTAATGGTTCAACCTCTATTTTTTTAAGCATGGTAAGGGATTGAGATAGGGGTGTTTGTGTTATCCCTATTTTTCCTCATTATGGTTGAAGGTTTGAGTAGGGCTTTATTGGAGGCAAAGATAATAGGCATATTCAAGGGCATCTAAATAGGAGGTTCATTATATCTATCACGTCTACTATTTGTGGATGATATTCTTATTTTTTGTGAGGCTTTAGAAAGGATGCACTGAAATTGAATGAGATAATAATTTTGTACCATATAGAAATCAGAACGAAGATCAATGTGGGTAAGTCAACCATTTATTTTTCAGGGATTGGTGATGATGATGAAAGGTGTCTTTCTCAGTTATTCCCTTTCCAATATATTTTATTATATAATGGTTTAAAGTATCTTGGTTTTTATATAAATCCCAATGCTTATGTTAAAAGAGACCGGGATTGGCTTGTGGTTAAGGTAGAAAAAAGGCTTTATGTATGGTGCAATAAATAGTTTTCAAGGGGGGGAAGGCATGTGATAGCCAAGTCAGTCTTAGAGGTCATATCAATTTATTGGATGTCTCTATCATTCATTCTGAAAGGTTTCCTAGAGAAGAAAGGGAATATTAGCTTCAAATTCCTTTGGCGAGGGATAAGGAAAAGCATGGTATAACATGGGTTAATTGGAAGAAAATTGCAATACCCAAGGTTGGGTGGATTGGGACTTAAAATTATTCATTAATTTTCAAAATATTTGTTTACAAAATATGGATGGAGATTGATTATAGGTAAGGGCCTTTGGGGTCAAGTTGTAATCCAAAGATATGTAGAGCTTTATAATGTTGAATATTGGATTAGTATACATGTTAAGTCTTACCATAATGCTTCCAATGCATGGAAGGTAGTGGTATTGGAAATTCCATTGATTGGAAGGTGGCTTGTATGGAATGTGGGAAAGGGGAATATAGTTAGATTGGGATAGGATCCTTGGATAGGATGTGATGAAAATTATAGAATTTTAGGAAATTTGGTCAACACTTAGCATGAAAAGGGATTATTCGATCTCAACCAAGTGGCACATCCTAATCTCACTCTGGTTTAGAAGAAAGAGTGGAAATTAACAGAAGTAATTGGTTGATATAATGAAGATGTTATAGCTTGGGAAGGGTACGTTGTCTCTTTAAGATATAGTCATGTTTGTATAAAAGACTCTGTGATGAATTGATATGGTTGAAGAACTTGGTTGATGGAATTTATACACTTACTTTGAGTTACAATTCTCTATGCAAGGATGACGTTGTGGTGAATTTGAAGTGGTGGTTTAAGATTATATAAAAATTCAAATGCCCTCTCAAGTCAAGGATTTTTATGTGGCTCACAATTTTTCTATGGGTACCATCTTCAAAATGAGGGGAGGTGTATCCCAAGTGCCATCCTTGAAATGAGGGGAAGTGTCTAAGGGTTTTCCTTGAGACATGTTGCTTGGAATTTTTTTTTAGCAACAATCATTGCCTCCCTTGAAGAATCTAGGGTTTACCCTAGGTGCCATCCTTGAAATGAAGGGAAGTGTACCCTAAGTACCATCCTGTAAACGAGGGGAAGTGCTTCAGGATTTTCCTCGAGATATGTTACTTGACATGTACCCTGGGTACCATCCTTGAAATGAGGGGAAGTGCCTCGAGGTTTTCCCCCAGCTACGTTACCTAGGAAAAAAACATCATCAATCATCACCTCCATGACTTGCACTCAGGAAGGAGGACTTCCTAAGAAAGTGACACATGCCTAGACCCCTTGATCACAATTGTACTTAAACTTGGAATTTTCCTCATAATTAAGCCCGCTTAGCACTCTACCCAATTTACAAAACCATAGCAAGTATTGTGCATTATGAACAATTCATTTAAAATTTATTTGATTCTTTATTTATATATGTGAGTGGTTTTCGCAATCCAACATATGAAATAGCACTTTGGGATTAACAAGATAGAATAAGTCAATCATGCATGAACCATTTTCCACAAGCATTAGTTATAACGATCAATATTCCATGAGCTTGAGTAATCCACTTAGAACTCACTTCATTAGGTGAAGAAGTATGAATTATCATTTTGGGATCAACCACATAGTGCAAGTGATTCATGCATGACACATTTCCCACAAGCATTATTTATAATGACCAATTTCCCATAAGCTTGAATGATCTACTCATTGCATTAAGTGATGCACATTGGTTAAGTAGTGAGATTGAAAGTAGCTAAATGAATTGCATAACATTAATCATCACCTCCAAACTTTGTTTCAAATTTTACAAAAGACATAGCAAGTTAAGTGAAATTGAGTACCTAGAAAGACTTTATAGTTAAGCATGCTTAGTCACCTTTACACAATTAATCTAAAAAATAATATTGATTAACAAAACCCTCCACATAATTAATCCCAAAATGATATTTAATAGCAAAATCTATAAAATAATATTTAATATCAAAATATGAAAATGAGATTTAATATCAAAATCCTTGAATATTATAGGTATAATTGAAAAAATATGTGCTATAATCAACCAAAAAAAAAAAAGAGAAAGGAAGAAAGGACATATAGTGTAATCAAGCAACATTTTTTTGTAACAATAACTGGGGGATTTCTATTATCAAAAAAGATGTGGCCGAGGCTCGCAAAATATATAAACAAAGGAGCCCAGAAACTACTATAGCAAAATTCCGAGGCTCAAAGGAGCTTCTTAATTTCAGTACTACTAAAAAGATCAAGCCTTCTTTAACATAAAATCCTGTACAATACCTCACAGAGAGAATCCTATAGAAGATGCCAAGAATAAGAAGATAGAAACAATGCATTAAATACCAAACTTAGGGGGGATTCTAGACTCTGAAGCTTCCTCACTCAGGCCATTTGCTAACATGTTCAAATATGGAAGAGGGATGCCAATTGAGGGAGACGAGGCATCAAACATCGAATTCCTAGATGGCAACGTAGAAACAAATGGGCACTGAGCTTGAAGAGCTTCCAATTGGGAACATAAGGCTTCCATCTCATCATGGACCTGTCGCATAGCAATCTTTTGTTGAATTAAGATATCCAAGATCAAAGAAACTTGAGAACTCATACCCTGAACCGAAATTTGCAAATTATGGAGGGAGGTCAAGGGGTCGTCCAAATAGAAATCTGACTGAGAAAGAGGATTAAGACTGACCTTCCCATGAGCTAGTAGAACTGAGAATGCCACGATGCACTGCACGAACCAGAGATGAACAATCACAATTTCTCGGCCTAAATGACCACGGACTAGGAGGCAACTCCTAAAATGACAAAGCCACCAATTCAAATCTACACTATTTGCGATTTTCACTATCCTCCAAGCCAAACAAAAACTAACTACCCTGCGATGAACCCCCACGATGCATTGCATAAACCAGAGGCAAACAATTACAATCTCCTCACCTTGATGGCCACGAACCAAGAAGAAACTCTTGGAACAACAAAGGCACCAATTCAGACTTGTACCATCTGTGTTCTTCACTATCTCCCAAGCTAGAAGAAAACCAATTGCCCTGCGATGAATCGTTCTGCTGACCCATATTGAATTTCTCATGCGGCACACTACCTTGCCACTGCTTTGAATGAGGAGGTTTGGTGATAGAAAGGATGCTTCTGGATGCTCCATAACTAAAGGCATGATGTCAAATGCCATCCACACAACCTACCCAAACACGAACCAACCAAAATATCCCACCGTGAGAAAAGAGAAGTCTTGTAAGGAGTGTTGATGTTTGTAGCATCGAACAAGTACTTCCACATTGGTTTTGTGTCTAACACGTGGAAGTTGTCATTAATACCTCTCAAGACTTAGGGAATTCACTTTAATTAATTATTAAAGTGAATGGCTTTTTACAATTAATTGAGTTTAATTTAATAAAATGCCTAAGTTTTTGGCATTAGTGAATTAAATTAAATTTGAGCCATTGATCTCGAGCGTTGGTGAGATCTAATCTCAACCATTGATCACTTTGGAGATCTACGGTTTTGGATTTAGGGTAAACTCAACATTATAAAAGGCAACGAAATTGAGAGGAAGAGACAGACACAAAGAGAGTGGGATAGTGAGATCTCGTTGATTGGGTGGAGAAGGACTTTCATCCAAGTGTGCAGGGTCCAAGGGAGGAAGCAAGGGGCAACAAAGGAGTAGCGCCCGACTAGATCGAATGACATATCTTGAGGTGTGATAAGTTATTTTGCTAGTTGTATTTTTCCTCAAAGGGGCCATTTTCCCAGGACGAGAGCCCTTATAAGCTTGGATTAATTTATAATGCAAAGTTGATTTGAAGGGAAAAAATATGTGTGCATAATTGTGGTTTTCTTTTTATTGCTTCCACTAATGTATTTATTTAAATCGTTAAAACCCAGTTGTGCTTTTATTCAGTAAATTTGCAGTTACAACAAGGTATTTACTAGGAATTAATTGCCACGGTGCTAGGTTCGTAAAATTAATAGGGAGGACATAAACATGGAGTTGCACGAAGGAAGAGTAATGAGACGGGAGGGTGCGTGTCACTATGACGTCTACACTTGTGCCCGAGGATGCCACCTGGATACTGCTAACTAAATTTGAAACGTCCATAAATTTGATTTGATGGAGGACATTGAGGTATTGGGATAAAGTGGGACCCCTCGTTTATATAAATTACCCCTTTTGCTAAAGTTGTAGCCAAGTTTCCCTGTTGATCTTCTAACCCATTGTTTTCCCGAAAAATATGGAAAAAAGAGACCTGAGGGATGAACTTTAAAATGTGTCGAATCCCTCTAACAATGGAACCAAGAAACACATCCTTCAAAGAAGATCCTAGAATGAAATATTTGATTATATTTTTGGAATCACCTAAAATATTAAGGTGTTGAACCTGATGCTCCTTAACGACCTGAACCCCTTGAAGTAAGGCATAGGCACCTCCACTTGATTGTTGGAAGTTTGACCTAGACTCCTAGCAAAGCTAATTTCAATATACACCCCTGCTACTCCTTTACAATTAAGCAATTTTAAGACATCACAAAATATACTTGTATCTTATAATTTTTTTACAGGCTCAACACCTTTTATAGAAATTGAAGGGAAGGAACCGTCTAATCTAATAGCAAATTTCTAATCTGAAGGGAAGGAACCGTCTAATATTACTGTTTACTTCAATTATGAAAGTTTAGAAATTTAGGAGGGAGGGAGGGAGTGAGATGGAGCCGTTGAGCGCATAACCGCCACTTTGGTATTTGAATCGTCGTTTGAATCGCAATTGAAATTGTTTGAGAGGGAACGGCATTATTGATTACGGTCCGTCCGTTGGACTCGAACCCCCACCCTTCGAAATCCAATCCACCAGACGCGATTCCCATTGCAGAGGAAAGCAGCGCGCCTTCGTCCTCCGGCTCCAAATACAATGGCCGCTCCAAATCCTCTCGTCGCTTAATCTTCCACAAATGCCAAAATCCTGCAGCCATGCCACCGGAAGAAGAAATGCTGCTTAATGTGGCGCAGATTACCATGCTCAAATTTAACGCCAAGCCCCGCATCATCAGAAAACATCATTTCCAGGCTTCTCTGCTATCTTAACCTTTTCTTTTTCTTGCTTTGGTGGGATTTTTCTGAGATGGCGGGCGCGTTCCTAGGGTTTATAATGGACATCGCCCTGTGCTGGAGCCTCATGCTTGTCTCCTTCTTGAAGCACCTCCACTTCCGCAACGGCAAGGATGACGCCCACTCCTACCAGTACCGGCCATGGACAACAGCAACTTCAGGTAAGGGTTCTTCGCTCTGTTAAATTTAGAGGACCTCTGTTTTCTTCGCTGGGTTTGGCCCCATTTCCTGGAAATTTGGCAAATTGTTTCCGTCATTTGCAGGCAAAGATTGCCGGACGAAGACGAAGAAGAAGGTGCGGTTCGCAGATGACGTGGCGGAGCCCTCCGGCGATGGCAGGGAGTATCGGCGGCGCCATTCGGCCATGAGAGCAGGAGGTGGCTGCCACCGGAATAATTATTACGGTGTTTATTATTACCAATATCATCATTTTCCCGACAACGGCCGTGGTGACGTGGCACGCCATTTCACCGCCCTCGTGCATCCCTGTTCCATTTGTGAATATTCAGCGAGCAGATCTCATATTTCCAATTTGAATTACAAGCAAAAACCCCTCTATTAATAATAATATTGGGTCTCGGAATGACTAATGTTTTAACCAAATTATTTTTGGACCCAATTTGAGAATTCCTCCTCTTTTCTATTGTGCACAAAGCTATTTGAGAGGTCATTTCATGTACAAATATTTGCCTTGGTTGGCTTAAGCTTCACAAAAATTTGTCTTCGTTGGCTTAAGCATAGTATGAATGTTTATGTGAATATGTTGCACGCCTCCTTTTTGTAAAATCTCATAATTCTTTGATCCTTTGATGTTTATGTCATTGGTTTCATTTGGTTTATGCACATTGAAATTATTTCTTTTGCCACTAGTTGAATTTGGTTTAGTTCATTGAAATGGAACATTGAAATCACCTTATTTTGTCACCAATTTATTTGATTTATGAACATTGAATTTCACCTTATTGAATTTAGTTTAGGAACACTGAATTTGATTTATGCATATTGAAATCAATTCCATTGAAATCGACTATTGAAATCACCTTATTTTGTCACTGTCACCCGTTTAGGAACATTGAATTTGATTTATGCATATTGAAATCAATTCTTTTGTAACTAGTTTAATTTAGTTTAGACAATTGAAATTATTAGTTTAATTTGGTTTAGATAATTAAAATTACCTTCTTATGTCATTAGTTTGATTTGGTTTAGATATTCTTTGCTATGGAGCACAACTTTTAACTTGATTTGAATTTCTAGGTGGCATGGTAAAGATACATGTTGTATGCTCCTATTTGAGTCAAAAGTTGACTTTAGCATCTTTTCTTGTCTAAGACAATGCATTTGATCTTAGATTATGAATTTATCTTGAAGTAATCCTCTTTTATCATCATCATTGTTGTACTTGATCTTGTTGTATGTCACTCTCTTTGCATATACAACCTCGTTCCAAGATTCACCACCATGGTAATTGAATGAACGAAGTATATTCACCACCATGGTAGTTGAATGAACAAAGTATATTATTGTGTTCCTGAGTGCCTCAATTGTAATCTTTAATTCTATTTCTATTGTTCTCCTAATTAACTTCTCAATTGATAACCTCAATCCAAGATTCACCACCATGGTAATTGAATGAATTCACCACCATGGTAATTGAATGAACGAAGTATATTCACCACCATGGTAATTGAGTGAACAAAGTATATTCTTGTGTTCTTGAGTGCCTCAATTGTAATCTTTAAGTCTATTTCTATTGTTCTCCTAATTAACTTCTCAATTGATAACTTCAATCCTAACTATCACTTGCAATCCACCATCTTAAACTTTTGAAGTACTTCATATAGAATTTGCATTGTAAAATAAATTCATAATTGTAAAATTTGCTTTTAATCAACCATCTCAAACGTTTAAAGTAATTTATATAGGTGTTTTGAAGAGTTTCTTTCTTATTTGATAAGTCTTTGTAAATTACTCAATATCTTAAACAATTGTATAAATGCATTTGTCATTTGGTATCAAGGCCATTGATTTGGCCAAATTTGGGTTAATTTCGTAGAACCCATCAATTCTTGTTTCTGCAATTACTCCATACATACCAAGTCGCAATTTTCGCAATTTTCACAATTTTTCCACTCCATACAATTGCTAGCTATTGTACATTGCCCTAGTGCCACCGCCACATGAAATCTATATGTTTATCGTTGTCACACCAGTTATGATGAAGTGCGGGCAGATGACCAAGATGAGATGACCAAGATGACCATTGACCATTGATACGAAGATGAAGCCCACCACACAAAATATGGATCAAATTGAGAAGTCACAAAAAGAGGGACAAAAATAATTAGGGTTAAAGTTGACAAATTAATAGAAGATGTAGTCAACATAATTGACAAGTTAACCAAAGAATTTGAAAGGGTATGGCAAGACTTAATAAAAGGTATCGATGATAAGAATCAAGAATAAGGATAAAAGGTATTGATGATAAGAATAAAACATAAGGATAATTAATGAGAATAGAGAAGGGATTGATAGATAATTGTAGGACGAGTCAAGTGAATGATATAACTAGTAACTTAAGAAAATATGTTAGTAAATCTAAAATCATTAACCACAATCCACAAAGGAGAACAAGCCAACCCAATAAGATCAAAACCAAAACACTTAGTTTTAATCTCATGCACCCAATAAAATAGAAATGAAGACGTGTCTTAAAAGGAAATTACTACTCGAAAAGAACAAGTACAAAAACTCGCGATTAAATACATTCCACCTCATCTCAGGAAAGACAGTTCCCTGAAGCTCAAGGGGATCATCAAAGATAGAAATATAATGATACTTGTAGTGGTATTGATAACTATATAAACATTGATGTCGTTAAACAACTAAACCTTTTTGTGCATCCCAAAAAAACTCACACTTATGGTCATTTATGGACAAGAGATCCAAGGAGTAGGATGATGTCATAAAGTCTTAGTTCAAATACAAGAATTGGAACTAAAAACAAGAATCTACATTCTAACACTCGTTGAGATGGATATGATGCAAGTGTCGAATGGTTGATGTAGTTGGGCACTTATACAACCAACTTTGAGTAACAGTTCATGGAGTTTCATTGGTAGGGTCAACTTTATAAATTATATGGTGTGGTAGGTTTCTCTTTCAAGAAAAGTGAATTACTACTAATGAAGAGAATGTAAGAAGCACATACAAACATACAATAGTAGAAGCAAGAAAAGTTTGTTACAAAGAAGCATCAAGGTTTTTTGTTTAAAAAATAGGTCAAAATACTTTAGAATACAATGCAAACAATACAAAAGAACTTTGTCAACACTCAAAGTAGGAATGAAGTCAAATCCCTAAAATTAAACAAACACGAAGACAATGCCACCATGGAAACATGACCAATGAAAGAGAATCCTATTTAGTATGCTTTGAGGACAAAACATTCCTTAAGGGGGTGGCAATGTAACAAACATAAATAAGAATAATAATCATACTAATAAATAATATTCACCGGGTTAATGAAAAGTTGATCAAGGGACACATCCCTCTTTAACTCATGGCCAGTTAATGCATATAAGAATACAATCACGAGGCTCATTGTAACATCATCAATCTTATCAATCATTTTTACTCAATTATCTTCAATTAGGTGTAGATAAGATTCATTTTAGTGTGGGTTTTGGATTCATATTGTAATACAAATAAAATTTTGGTCATGTGCTCGAGAGATTGGTCGAGTTAGGGCATTGCCTTTTAATTGCAATTTCATTGGATCCCATATGTAGTCTTACTAGTAAGGATTTGTTGATTTATTGATGGAGGCGGTTTTCCATCTAAAATCCTCATGTTTGATGTGGAGTGTTCTATTTACAAAACTGAAATTTTTATTCAAATTTATGCAAAAAGTGAAAATAAAAGTGTGAAAGCATTGTGCGAAAGTAAATCATGCTAACTCGAGAATGAAGCTAACAAAAGGAAGGATAAGATATTGAAAAGAGTGATGGAAAAGGCTTAAGCCAACTCAATTGTATTCACTCAAATATAACAAATATATAGTACAATGGATGATGCCACCTCATAGAAAGATTTGGTCTAGATCCTAAAACCTTGCATGTTGATTAGGCTAGGAAATCCTAACTAACTCATTTAGTCATCATTTGAGGATAAGTCATTATTATCCTAAATGAATAATACAATTAAAGGCGACATGAAGGTTTAGTGATTGGTAAGGTAATCCATAGGCTAACATCCTCCCCCTCAATCACAAATCTATATATGTATACCAACTAAGCAATAAATACTAATGCAAAAGCCAATATGTTGGATTTTTCAGAAATCCCTGATTTAAGCTTCAATGAAAAATCTACTTGAAAGACCATAAAAACTGGATGTTGAATGGTTCATCTGAAATGAACTAAAAGAGAGTTGAAATTTGGAAGTGGGCAATTGTCAATGTCTAAACCATTCCTAATTACTTAACAATCTGATCATTTGCCAAGTAATTTAACTAGAAAAAGTTGGCATCTTCTCCTAATCGGTGAACATGTAGTATCACCACTCTACTGTAACACCTCGTTTTCCCCAGTCTTTTATTATGATTAAGACTTAATGATTGCAATTGATGAACATTGTAACTGTGTTTCATGTTTAATGAAAATTGCCAATCAACTAACTGAAGGGGAAGCCTCGCAATATTGGCCATGATACCACAAGTGGGAATTGATGAGGGGGGATTGGTAATTTCCTTATTTACCCAAGAAACCCAACCTCCACCTGAATAACTTTGGATGACTAAATTCGCCAGATGACCCAACTTTTTGGAATGACTACTGTTGCAAAATCATGCTTTCTTGGGATAACTTTTCCCTTCATTCTTAGTAATTTCCCATCTTCATATCCTGTCATTATTGTTTTCAAGTTGTCCTTCTCTGAGTTAATCTTGACCAAACCATCTTGCATGATGATTTGATGTCCATCTTGTCGGATTGAGACTAAGGACAAGACTTTGTTTCTTAAAAGTTGGTACATACCAAACATTTTAAATCCAGTTTTCACCAATTTCAAGGAGAAATATTTTGACTAAACCTTTTCTTTGAGTTATATGAGTTGTATCATCAGTCAAATCGATGGGATTTGGCTGAACATCTTGATTCCAAAAGTAATATTTGTGATAAGTCATATGAAGAGTGGCTTCTGTGTCCAATATCCAATCATTTTCAAATGAATAACTTAGAATATTATGCGAAGTAATTGATGCTATTGAATCAACCTACTGAATTGCTGTAAAAACATATTAATATCGATCATTCTGATAATCTTGATCCTATGCATATTGCAAGATACCAGATATATAAAATATGCAGAACAGAAATGAAATGCTAGAAATGACAGAATAACAGTGAAATATCCAGCATAATCTTCACAATACACAGAAATGATATACGAAATAGCAACAGAAATAACACTTTGAATCAGATAGCAATGTTCACAGGCCTCTTCGAGGGGGCAACCTCCA
>ML778233.1:257759-270600 GCA_009831015.1 Picea engelmannii | reverse complement strand
ACCCTTAGCCGTACTACCCGACTACCCAGGTACTAGAGAGTATCTTCCCGAGTGCTGTTCTCGGTGACACTATAGTAGTCCGGCGGCCGATAGGTTTATCTACAGAGGGCTTCAGGAAATCTAGGCCGGTCCGTACACAGGTGATGTCTGATGCGCTACCACTCGAAGGGGTACCAACAGGGGTTACAAGGGTGGCCAACAAACGTGCACTTAAGAACCACTTGTATTTCCTACGTGTATGAATCCCTCAACCGTGGGTTTATGCGCGTAACGACAGATCTCTGTGGCTTAAAGACGCTGGAATACGTCTCTACCCTGGAAAAAAAAATACCCACAATTTCTGCCAAGGAAAGTGCTCTGATACCACTTGTAAGATACCAGATATATAAAATATGCAGAACAGAAATGAAATGCTAGAAATGACAGAATAACAGTGAAATATCCAACATAATCTTCACAATACATAGAAATGATATACGAAATAGCAACAAAAATAGCACTTTGAATCAGATAGCAATGTTCACAGGCCTCTTCGAGGGGGAAACCTCCAGTCGAGCAACGCTTTGTTACAATAATATCCAAGCTAGGGTTCTCATACCCTCGACTCCTATTTATACTAAAAAGAAGCATCTAGAGGAAGATCCTTCTAGAAGCGAAAGCTTCTATTAGGTCTTCTTACATCCGCCTTATTCTATTTTATTGAAAGGTCTTATTAATATTGACCTTTATTACATACGAATACATTGATCTACCTATGTGCGGGTTAGGACCTTAACACATATTAAGTTGATGGTTGAGACATTGAATTTGACATCTGCTTAAACTTTGATAATTGATCATTACTAGTTAGGCAAATTGATGCATAATGTCCCATCCTTAAACATCTCTTACATTTTACTTGACTAAAATTCCTTTTTTTTCCTAACTGTGCATTATAATTGGGAGGATTACTTTGAAAATTTTGTTGATTAAAATTGCTATGAGCTCTACCTTGACCATGGCCTATGCCACGACCTCGATCAGAAGAATGATTCTGAACATTTCCAAAATTTTGTTTACCTCTTCCTCTAGAACTTTCAACTTTAGTAAAAAGAAGATCTTCTCTTGATTGTTTTTGTTTGCCAAATGCTTTAATATGTTGAGCCAATAGTTCACTAAGCGAATCAAAAGTGAATGTTGATAACTTATCAATGATTTGCAAAGTCTCAAAAAAATGCTTATAAGATTGAGGCAAGCCATTTATCAAAATAGAGACCAAAAAAATGTCTTCAAGTTTAGGAAAACCACCCTTGATGATTTCCTGATGAATGTTCTTTATCCTTGAAATGTATTCTAAAACATCACCATTACAACTAATCTTTGTTTAAGCAACTTCATTTGTAGATTAACTCTTTGAGATGCAACATGAGTATCAAAAATCTTCTTAAATTGATTCCATGCAGACCATGCATCTTTGGAATTCTTAATATGAACAATCATGTGTTCAGTTACAGAAGAGCAAAGCAAAGCAAGTGCTTTTTCGTATCTTAATTGCCATTTTTCTAAAGGAGCAGTGTCGGTTGGCTTAATTGGAGTAGTATCACCATCACAAATATCACACCATAATTCATTGTAAATCAAAGTGTTATGCATGTGCTGACTCCAAGATTTTTAATTCTTGGGTCCATATAACTTATCTGACTCTATGAATAGATTGATTAATTTAGACATGATGGTAGATTGCCTTATTAAAAAATTGCAAGTTAATGATCACATCGCCACACTCAATAAGCCTCAAAACAACATGAAAGAGAGACACAAGGCACCAAAAAGAAAGAGTACTCACTCCACGCAAAAATAACACTTTTAAGGGCTTTGTCTTGACCCTTTAAAAGTCTTATTGAGAAAAGAGTATGAGAGAAGTATTGCACTAGACTCTTCTCAACTTATGAGCTTCAAGATTACAATCAAATCTGTCAAAATTTGACTTTTTACAATACTTCCAATCTTTTCAAGTAATGAAATGTGTTCATCTTGAACTAATGAAGTATTCAATTACATGAATCCTAATACAATATAACCCAACAACATGCTTGATCTTGAAGTATCAACAACATGCTTGATCTTGTAGATCAACTTGGAAGTCACCGTTGACTTCCCTTTTGGTCTCAGAACCAAGGAAAAATCCATATCCCAGTCCTTCTGACTGGCTTCCTCATCTGTCACTAAAACAAGAGAATCTTCCTAGGAGGTCTCATATCTCCTTGAATCCTCTAAAGCTTCGATCTATCCTTCTCACTCATGGAACCTGTATGTTAGTCATGGAAGACGTATCTCTCTCCCATCTAAATCTGAGGAGGAATACTTTATGAATGAAAGTCTCTAAGCCACCGAATCTCTCTGATATTAGGCTCACTTTGAGTCTATATAATCTCCAGAGCCATCTGCTCCCTCTGCATGTGTTGACCTTCCCTGAAGTCTGATCTCTTATGAACTGTCCCGAGGAGGCTGCTCCTCCCTATTGGATCCTAAGGGTTGACTCCCTCTGAATTCTAGCTCCTCCTAAGTTGGTTCTTGGTGGGGCCGCCTGCCTCACTACTAGTGGAGAAATCTGCTCCTCCTCATGTATGGGTCATCAATTCCATATATCTTTGCATCCTCCAAGGTGTCACGGGACCATGCTAGTCTCTTCCTGGTTACTGCAATGTTTCTAGGTAGGTCGTGCTGGCTCTACTAACTCTTCCTGATGATTTGAAGAGTGATCAATTGCACTAAAGGGTTTTGATCAATAATCTTTGGAGTGTTCTTCTCCTTACACTCAATCTCCATATGAGATACTTTGTATCTCGCAAAAGTACCCTTCTTGCTAGAACACTTTAACTTCATCCTCTTTTTCTTCAGTACATGGATGTATACGATCATGTGTACAACTTATTATCTGGATAGTTTGCTCCATGTCTCAAACTAGAGACCATCTAATATGTCACCTCCTGCAACTTTCATTATAGCTCCCCTCAGATTTATCACATGTGACCTACCTGGAAAACAACAAGGGAAAACAATAGACAAGAATAATACTCTTATAATAATAATAAAAACAAGAATGAGAACAATTGTCACAATAGCTCCTTCTCAGAGCTATCACTTGTGACCTGCCTAGAACAAGAGCCAAAATAAAAATACAATAGTAAGAAATAAGAACAACACTCTTCCAGTGTTGTGACCAATCATTCTTCCATGGTAACTTGCCTGGAACAAGAAACGAGAACAAAAATATCTCCATGGTAACCTCCATGGAAATTACAAGATAACCTGCCTGAGACAAGAGCAACAAGAGAAAAATTGTTTCCAATATAATAGCATTTTCATAAGAACATATCTAAGGTAACAAGAATAAAAGACATTTTCATGTTATTCATCATAGCATTACCAAGGTGACTTTCGTGGAAGAAAAACAAGAAATATCTCCTAGAGGGGATGTTAGTTCTTCTTGCAAACATGCAAACATGTACAATAAGCATTTATATCAATATTACTCACATGCTACTAGGTATTGATTGTACCTAGCAACAATAGGACCTTTCAAAGATTGTTGTCATAGCTATAGTGTTTAATTTTAATGTAGCAATTATCAAATTTGATATGTGGAAATTGGAAACTTATCAATTTAATCAATCAAACCTAGAACCTGGAGTCTTATCTTCAAGAATAAGTGTTGTTGCTTTTCTTTTGAGTCTCCTTCACTCAAAATGACAAGTATTCTCTTCAACATGTCCCCTATGCCAAGATAATATGCTTTCTTGACAGAAATATGAGTTAGGGAATATAATGCAAATAAAATCTAAAATCTCAACCTTAATCAATCTAATACTCTGACTAAAGTCAACTTATAACTTTAACTTTGACCAGAGGTTTGACTTCAACCTGTCTAACTCAAAAAATAAACCTTGACATTTTTGTTGACTGAGGGCACCAGAAGGTGCGCTAGGTTAGGGCACACTAAGACGTCCAAGAATTAGGCCCAACACTTCACTAAAAGTGCCCAACGAATTTGGTTTAGGGTTTGATGTTGCTACAAAACCAGAAACCCTAGTTGAAAGTGCCAGAAGAATGGCTAGTGAGTTGATCCAGGGCAATAATAATTTCAGCATCCTTCAATGAGTTCCTCAACGAGCTACCTGAAACTTCACCAGACCAGAAGAACTGCAACTGGTATTGTAGCTGGCACTGCAACTGGTGCTACAATTGGCACTGCAGACGACACTGCAGACCTAGGGTTTTATGAGGAAACCCTAATTTTTCAATTTCATAATTTTGGAGATCTGATCTAGCAGAAAGATGTGCCCTTCTTAAGTGAGCTTCTTGGTGGATTTTGTAAGTGCTCAACGAGCTTGACAATAGGGGAAATTGATGATCTTCCTTCCAGTGGTTATATTGTTCTGAAGGAAACGAGCTCTGATACCATGTTAAAATTTTGATATGCTTGTTTAACCATAGACAATGTCACATCATTGTCACCCAACCATAGACTTACACATGCCACCCCCGATCACAATAACCTTTTCTTAGATAGAACTATTCCAACAAGCCCACTCTAGAACGAACATATAAACCCTAACCAGAAATACCACTACTGCAGCAACAACACAATACCAAGAGAATGTACCTCTACTAAAAGAAGCGTACCTTTACTAAGAGAAGCGCATAAGAGAGATACCAGAAAGACTGAGAATACTCCACGACAACTGTTGCACTACTCTCTCCAGACTTGTGCCTTATTTTGTTGCAGATGGTGCTCCTTAGACTCACACACTAGCTGATTGAGTGAGTGAGTGTGTCCAAATGAGCTAAGGAGCCTCCTTATTTATACTAGCCTGCCCAAGTGACTTTTTCAGCTGGGGTCAACTTCTCTTCTAGGATAATTTTGCATCTGTTTCATGGTTATCTTATTTTCGTAATATTCTACTCTAAGTACAAAGGTTATACTGGAGGTTAATACCTCTTGCAATGACCAAAACATCAACAATATCAACAACAAGTCACCCCCAAGTTGGGTTAGTAATCCACAAGAAAAGGGTGTCTCTCATTGTCCACTCACAACTCAAATATCCAACAACCCACTGTTATTCTCCTACAACTATTCTAATTTTCACGAGATCTCCTACTCTTGACTTTCCCAACCCAAGGAATGTACCCCTTCACTGCTCTTAGTCCATCAGGCATCCCATTCATTTATTAGGGTCTCTCTAGCACATGTAACTGGGAATCTCACTACTAGGATCTCAAGGCAACTCACTACTAGGAAAAACTACCAGTAAAACAACAACAATCACTTGTTATTACAGTGCAACTCACCCATGAGTTCACTCTTTAGGCCTAACAACCCGGTTCTTCAGTCTTCATCTCCAAAATGATCCAAAAATTCTCCAACATGATCTAGAATTTACCCAACGTTCTTGCTCCAAATCCAATGCTCTTCTTCCTTGTTATCTGCTTGTTGTTCATGCAAAAACATGCTTGTAAAAACTGCTTGTTCTCGCCATACAAATTTCCTCTATTTTCCCAAGCCAGTTGACTACTCACTATGTCTAATGTTGTTTGTACTTCATCCCCATGCTCCTAATAACTATGGAATGTGACTTTCTAAACCCACCCTTTTATATGAGTTTAATGATTGGGCTCTCGTACACTCAAACAAAAAATTGAAGATTGCCCCCAAATGATAATAAAATTTAGAAATCGAGGTTTTGAATTAATATCCATAAACAATTTCTCCTTTTGACCCCTCTTAGACACTCTTATCTCTTATGGAAAACTCAACCCCCATCTATGTTCATGTCCCCCATCCGCTGGCATCACATTTTATTATTAAAAATCAAAATACAATTTGCATATTACATCGCTTGGCTATAGTCATATTTCATTATATCTACATTAAACATTAATTAAACTGGGTATTATAGCGGGGATGTTACATTCCCCCTCCCCTAAAATTATGCACCATCCTCGGTGCAAAAAACCATGTTGAAATACATATACACATTTACATCACAATACTTAGAAAATAAAAATTATGCAATTTAACAACTCCAACAGTAATTCCAACCATAATCTCTTGTTGTTGTTTTTTTAACCTGTTGACCCTAGGAATACACCCCCTTCATTTCCATCAATCCATTAGGCCACACCTATTCTTTTATCAGGGATGTTAGCGCAGGTGACCAAGAATTTTGAGACGTGGTTCTGGAATTCTAGCTGCCCAAAAATGGAGTCTTGTATTTTTAGCGTCTATTTTCTTCAAAATTGACAAAATTTGTGGGTATTCCTCTTGCATAGTTTCTTCATGCTCCCACGTTGCATCTTCAAGACCGCATTAGTTCCATTGGACCTTTACCAGGCCATTTGCTTTGTTCTTGAGCACTTTGATTTTCTGGTACATGATGCGTATTGATTCCACCCAAAAATCCCCTTCATTTTCCACCTAGATCGCAGTCCAATCAATTATTTGGTTAGGGTCAGGCACATATTTATTTAATAATGAAACATGAAATACATTATTCACTCTCATGGAAGCAGACAATGCTAACATGTATGTAACTAGCTCTATCTTCTCTAAGATTTCAAAAGTCCCACAATATCTTGCTTCCAACTTTAGGCAACAACCTAATCTTAACGAACTTCTCTTCACTTTCACTTTCAAAAATACATGTTTGCCCACTTTAAAATCTCTAAGGACTTTGTTATTGTCTGCATAACTTTTCTGCTTGTCCTGGGCAACCTTTAAATTCTACATGATCTTCAACTTCTGCTCTTCCATTTCCTTCAACAAGACTGGTCCAATGACAACTTTGTTTATTGGATTATCCCAACTCATTGGTGTGTTACACTTCCTACCATACAATGATTCAAATGGGATCATTTTTAATGAGGTTTGATACCCATTATTGTAATCAAATTCCACTAAGTGGGTTTAATCCCCCCACTTTGATGGTTGGTCCATTACATACATCCTGAGCATGTCTTTAATTATTCTGTTGGTCCTCTATTTTTTCCCATACGACTCTAGGTGATATGCTATACTGAGATTTAGAATTGTCCCAAAGCCTTTGAATAAACCTTTTCAAAAATTGGATGTGAATTTGGGATCTCTGTCTGAAACAATTGCCTTAGGCACCCCATGTAGTCTGACAATTTATTTCATGTAGATCTCTGCAACGTTTGTTTCCTTATGTGTAGTTTTGACAGGAATAAAATGTACAACCTTAGTCAATTTGTCCACCACCATTATGATGGAATCATGCTACTTCACTATTTTGAGAAGCTTTGTAATAAAATCAATTGTAACCACCTCCCATTTCCACTCAGGAATGGACAATGGTTGTAGTAGCCTCCCTGGATGTCTATGCTTTGTCTTCACCTTCTGGCACTCCAAACATCTGGCTATGTAATTAGCCAATTCTTTCTTCATTCCTAGCCAAAAGTATTGGCTCCTTAAAACTGCAATTATTTTTTGATATCTTAGATATAAAAATTAAAGGGGATATAAAGTACAATCAGAGCTTATTCTCTCATTATGCATGATTATTTTCTAAAATTTGGATTTTGGAGAACTCTCGTAGATTTTGGGGCTTTGGGGCCAAAAACCCTTGAGCATAATGGGTTTAGTGATGAAACTATCCACCCTAGCTTATCAAAGGGGGATATCACAAATATTTCTCATTGGGAATACATTGTTACGAAGGAAGATTCATCAATTTTTCAGTTTGTGGGCATTTGTAGAGCTTTTGGTGTTGTTTGTGGAGGTCAAACCCTCATTTGCATATTGTGAGTATTTTTCCTATTATTGAGCATTTCTGGAGGTCATCCTAGGGAAAAGAGAGCTACCCTTCTGTATTGCAACTCTTTCTTTGGGTAGAAACATTTATTGTTAAGTCATGGGAGTCTTGGGGAGAGATCGAACCCTTCATTACATATGTGGCAACAACAAAGGGGGGGTTGCACCTCCCATTCTCAACTTGTGGGGTCTCTTAAGGAGAACGTATTTTTCATTGACAACATATTGGGGCCTTTAAAGGAGGTTGTCCTCATCATTTACAGTTGTGGGGGTCTCTAAGGAGGGTGCACACTTCATTATAGATTGTGGGTCGTTAGAGAGGGGTTGCATCAATTACCTACAGGACGTGGAGCTCAACCAAGGAGGTCGTGACAGCTAGGAAGGGAGTCATAATACTTTATTATAGGTTGTGGCAACTAGATGTGAGTCGTGGTCTTTGACAAGGGGGCGCTTTAGCTTAGATTTATCTGCCCCGTTTCACATTTGTCCCCTTCACTAATTTAGACCAGAAGATTTGTTGTAGGTGTTAGCCAGAAGGGGGTTTTTACAATACATTAAATGTTGTTCAACTATTCCTATTTACAGGTCAGAAAGTAATGAATAAATCTAATTGTGTTTGTTTGAGTTTTGTCATTGCTAAGTTTGCCATTTGTTGTACTTACTTACTGTTATAACAACTTGAATAAATATTGTCATCATTTGCAAATTCAATGTATTTGCTAGCCTTTAGGTGTTGAAGAAATTAAGTTCCATTTGTGTTCCAAAACAATTATGGGTTTGTTGCAAAATATTTGACAAAATTCCAATACCAAAGAAACACAGAAAACACATCAATAGTAACTTGAAACATGTCAACGGCCCCAACAAAGGGGATTACAATGAAATTGTTTGTCAAAAGTATTAAACCAAGCAAAAACCAAACTTATCAGCAGTAAACACTTCAACATATCCATAAGGGAATATTACAATGCAGGAATAACCTCGCCCTAAAATTCTTAAGAGCTTGTGTGGTTTTCTAGGTTTAACAAGCTATTATTGCAAGTTTGTTCAAAGTTATGGAAAACATGTAGCACCTCTCACTGCTCTCGTTAAAAAAAATGCTTTCACTTGTACTCCAACAATGAATCGATCCTTCCACGCCTCGAAAGAAACTATGTGCAAGACTCATGCCTTGGCACTACCTGACTTCACCAAGACTTTTGTCTTGGAATGTGATGCTTTAGGGAAAGGAATTGGGGTAGTCCTCATGCAAGATGGTCGACCTTTGTATTTCACTAGAAAACAACTTTTGGAGAGACATTTGGGCCAATCCATCTATGAAAAGGAAATGTTGGTTATTTTGCATGCAAGGGATCTCTAATGTCCTTATCTATTGTGGCAACGCTTCCAAATTAAAACTGATCATCGGAGCGTCAAATATTTTTTGGAACAACGAATTTCATCCCCGTAGCAACAAAAATGGGCGACCAAACTATTTGGATATGGATACGAGATTGTTTACAGGAAAGGAAAAGAAAATCTCGTTGTTGATGCTATTTCTAGGAAGTATGAATATGGAGGGTCCCTATTTTCCCTCTTCTTCATTGTACCATATTGACTTCAAGCTGTTCGACGGGAAGGTCTACAAGACCCCAACAATTGCAACACAATTCTCAAGCTTCTCCAGGGTTCTCTTGACAGAATGAAGAGCTTCACTACAAAGGGAGTCTATATTTAAGCAAATAGTCACAACTTAAATCCACGGTGCTTTTTGAGCTTCATGCTTCACCCATAGTTGGGCATTCATGATTTACCAAAACATATGAACATGTCAAACGTTCTTTTTTCTGGGAAGGTTTGAAATGAGACATACACACCTTTATGGTTAAATGTGATACCTGTCAATGAAATAAAGGTGAAACTATTAAGGCTCCAGGAACACTCCAACTGCTCCCGATCCCATCTACTATTTGGACAAATATTTCCATGGACTTCATTGTTGGTTTGCCTAAATCGGGCAATAAGACCGTCATCATGGTGGTAGTAGATCATCTATCCAAATGTGCTCATTTATGTACTCTTCAATTGTTATGAACTTATCTATCTCATAGTTGTGCTCCATGCTCACATTTTGTACATGATGTGTACTTTTGTTCGTTTATGATCATTTAAGCATCCAGGTCATTACATCAACACCCATTCACCGTAGAAAAAATGGCTCAAATATTTATGGATAATATATTCAAACTCCATGGAATGCCTCATTCTATTTTCTCTGACCATGATCTAACTCTCACCAACAATTTTTGGTAAGAATTGTTCTGGCTCCAAGGAACACAATTGTATCTCAACACCACCTATCATCCACAGACTGATGGACAAACTAAAGCTATCAACAAGTATTTGGAAACATATTTACAGTGTTTTGCATCCAATTGACAAACTTAGTGGGCTTAGTGGTTACCCCTTGTTGAATGGTGGTACAACACATCTTACCATACTACCACTTGCATGACCCCCTTTTAAGTAGTCTATAGGAAAAAGACACCATCAGTTCTCTCATGCATGCATGGTGTCTCTAAGGTTCAAGAGGTTGAAAACACTCTTACAGTTCACACGACCATTCTCCTTGCCCTTAAATAAAATTTGTTCATGGCTCATAATCGCATGAAGCAACAAGTAGATCAAGGATGTTCAAAAGGCCAATTTTCTAAAGGGGACTAGGTGTTTCTTTGTCAGCAACCTTATAAGAAAACTTCACTCAAAGTTGAACATTGTTAGAAACTCGCCCCCAAATTTGATGGTCCTTATACAATTCTCAAGCGAGTGGGGCTTGTGGCTTACCAATTAGCTCTTCCCAGTCACTCTAAGCTCCATCATGTCTTTCAGGTCTCATGCTTAAAGAAATTCATTGGAACTAAGTTCCAAACTAAAACCAATTTCCCTGAGTTGGATGAATAAGGATCCATTTGGTTGCAACCACAAGCCATCGTGGATTAGTGAGAGCATCACCTTCGTCAGTGCACCATAAAGGAAGTCTTAGTTCAGTGGAAGGATACACCACCAAAAGATGCCACCTAGGAGCCGAATATCATTTTGCACCAATTTCCCCATCTCAAGCCTTGAGGACAAGGGTTTTTTTCAAGGAGGAGGGCATGTCAGGGACCTAACCTCCCTAACCCCTCAAGTAGGTAGAATAATATGTTTTCTATGAAATAAATGCCTACATTGGTAAATAAGGCCTATATAATAATGTGAGCAAGTCAAATGTAAGAAGACTTAATAGAAGCTTTCGCTTCTAGAAATACCTTCCTCTGGAATGTTCTTTTGAATATATAATTAGTATAAATAGAAGTAGAAGGAATGGGAAAGTCTTGTCTTGAGAATTATTGTAAGAGAGATTTGGTCTAATAGAGGTTACCCCCTCGAAGAGGCAAGCGAGCTTGGCTTTCGATCAATAAAGGTATCATTCTTAGTGTTGTGGTTCTCTATATTTTGTTGTTTCGCTAGTATTTGTTGCAATATTTATGTTTCTGCTTATTATAATACATATGGTACCTAACAACCCTCCTTTTGAGCCTTCATTCTATTTCCCCTTTGTAAAGAAGGTATTTATTTTTCCCTTTCAGCTCTCTGAGAGAATTGATTTTTTCTTCTAAAAACACCCCTGCTTCATTATTTTCAAATAGACTTTTAATTCCCACTTCCACATCTTTGAAATCTTTTTTATTTTTTTTAACAAAATTTCGAGCCTCATTTGTAGCTTCTCTTTTAATGTTTTTTAGATTGTTTGTGAATTGCTCCACAAATGAATCCTCATTGTTACTATCATAATGTCTCTAATTCATGATGACCAAAGCTTTGAAATCCTACTCATCTAACCGAAAGTGATTAAACTTAAGGGGAGCAGGGGGCTTCTTAATCTCTAATTCAATTTGTATAAAGAGAGGAAATGATTTGACGAACCTCCCTAACCCACTTAGGATCTCACTCTATATGAATATAACATTAACTAATCATTAACAAAGAATCTATCTAGCCTTTTTGAAATTCCACTTCTACCTCTTCTACTATTTCTCCAGGTAGGGACTATTTTAACTAGTTCTACATCAATTAACTTTTGAACTTCAAAGAAGTGAATGAAAAAATTAGCTAGAACATACTTCCTTGTTATCTCTCCCGAAATATCTCTTTGATTGAAGGTTAAATTTAGGTCTCCTAAAAACACCCCCGCTTTGATGAGAATTGAATTTTTCTTCTAAAAACATCCTTGCTTCATTATTTTCAAATAGAATTTTAATTCCTGCTTCCACATCTTTGAAATCTTTTTTACTTTTTTTAACAAAATTTCGAGCCCAATTTGTAGCTTCTTGTTTTATGCTTTTCAAATTGTCTGTGAACTACTTCATGGCTAAATCCTCATTGCTACTATCAAAACGTCTTTAATTCATGATGACCAAAGCTCTGAAATCCTACGTATCTAACTAATAGTGATTAAACTTAAAGGGAGCTGGGGGCTTCTTACTCTCTAATTCAATTTGTATCAAGAGAGGTAAATGATCTAACGAACCTCCCTAAACCACTCAGGATCTCACTCTATCTCAATTTAACATTAACTAATCATTAACAAAGAATCAATCTAGACTTTTTGAAATTCCACTTCTGCCTCTTCTACTATTTCTCTAGGTAGGGACTAATTTAACTTGTTCTACATCGATCAAATTTTGAACTTCAAAGAAGTGAATGAAAAAAAATAGCTAGAACATACTTCCGTGTTATCTCTCCCAAAATATCTCTTTGATTGAGGGTTAAATTTAGGTTTCCTTCGATTATGACATTGTCACCATCAAAGAAACCCAAATCTCCAAACCCTTCCCAAAAAGGCCTTCTATCTACATATAAGCCATACAAGTTTATAATTATGAACTCCTCCCCTAACTCCTTCAAACTATTTTCATTCTCAATACCTACTACAAAACTTGATTCGAAGAGGATAATGTAAATTCTAACCTTGTACAATATCTACTGCAAACTGATATTCAAAAAAAA
>ML778233.1:208674-222020 GCA_009831015.1 Picea engelmannii | reverse complement strand
CCCCCCCCCCCCCCCCCCCAAAAAAAATGAGAACTCTGGAGAGTTCTCATTAAGTTGGTAACTATGTTGAACCTTTCATTTCATAAATTTCAATTTCTATTGTGTCCACGATCCCTTCTTTTAAAGAAAACTAAGTCAGGAATGCTAATTTTTTGTGTTTTTTTTGTCAACAAACCTATGTAACAGACATTGCCACTATTTTTTACAATTCAAATAGTCCAAACTCCGCTTGTCAATTTGTATATCGCGGAACTCTGGGTATTCTTTGTAGGCCACGGAATAGCAGAGACCCATTTTTCAGCCCGCCAGCCCAAGAACCCGCGATGCAAAAAATGTCTAAGTATGAATTCAGGGCTCCGTGCATGCTCTATAAAATGTCATCCCCATACTCTATAAAAGTACATATTTCATATGCATAAAAGTAAATATCTGCTTTATAAAATTGCATCTTTGGTATGTATAATTTATGTTGTTCAGGAACCTTTAATTTCATAAATTTCAATTTCTTGTGTCGAGGAACCCTTGTTTTAAGAAAAGCTATTTCGGGAATGCTGTGCTCTTCTCCACGAACCTATGTAACAAATGTTACTACTAGTTTTTTGTGTTTTTTTGTCCACGAGCGTATGTAAAACATATGTAAAGAATACTATTTCGGGAATGCTAAATTTTTTGGACACGATGCCCTTAAAATTATAATAGCCCGCAAGTCTGATTGTCAGTTTGTATATCGTGCAACTATCGGTGCTTTTTGTAGGGCACGAAAGAACACAAGCCTAATTTTCAGCCCGACATCCAAAAACTGGCTAAGTATTGAATGAGGGCTCCACTTTATAAAATTACATATTATGTATGTATAAATTATGTTGTCCAGGAACCTTTCATTTCATAAATTTCAATTTCTATTGTGTCCATGATCCCTTCTTTTAAAGAAAACTAAGTGAGGAATGATAATTTTTTTCCTGCTTTTTTGTCAACAAACCTATGTAGCAGACATTACCACTGTTTTTTCTGGTTTTTTCCCACGTGCCCATGTACTTCAACTTCTTGTCCATGTGTCTGTACTTCGTCACATTATTGCCTTTCCTGCGGATGGGGTGTTACTAGAGCACAGGCATCGAGCGAAGCAGCCAGGAGCGATCCTCCGTGGTGTCGGCCACGTGACGACCGTGTGCCACTCCCTCCCACCTGCCTCATGACTTTAAGTTCATCTCGCTCGAGGCAGGGCACAATTACTCTAAGTGTGCCTTGCTCTGCCTTCGTATCCTTTCAACGGACCAACACCTTCGTTGGGCCTTTACTCTGCCTGTGCGGCCATTTATGGAACCTCACCAATGCCCCGACCTATTTCAATTGCTCCAGCGGCTCCAGATGGCTCATTATTTCCTGGTTTTTCTTCTCAGACCTCAGCCTCCTACCTAGCCTTTCCATGCTCTGCTTTTCTCCTCTCCTGCTCTGTTCCTAGTGCATTTTCTCTCTCCCACTGTAGCAGAGATGCCCCGGCTACGAGGGAAGTTTTAACGCGGGTCAGCCAGCCAGCCAAACTGACCTCGCTTGTTCCTTCGTCCCCTACCTGCTCCATCCATGTTATCCTCCTCCTCTTCGGCCACCTCGTCCTCCTCCCTGGCACAATCGACTAAAATTCCCACTTCTTTCTCGCCCCTTGTTGCGTCCCTTGCCAACAGAATGGAGGGGTTGGACTACTCAGGGGCCTCATTGGACTACAACCCAGGACCTTTAGGAAATTCGACATTTGTTTCACACCCAGGCCCTTTGGCCCCTCCCAACTCTCCAACCACCCAGTCACTTCAGGACCAGCCTCACGACACCCAATTTTAGATGGATGGTCCGGAAGCTAGTCAAAATTCGCGACGACAACCCAAATCTCGAGCCGGTTCCAACACTGACCCAGAATGTGAGTGACAAACGTGCCGTGCATTGGTGCAGAGCCTGGTATTCGACTTGCGTCGGGACATGGACGACCTCCGGTTCTGCCTAGAGACCCTGGACAAAAAAAGCCTGTCAACTCCTGCAGTTGCTCTCCGCGTTACAGGGTGCTCATCACCTCCCAACAGAGGCAACCCAAGCAGCAACAACCCAAGCAGCAGCAACCTCGCCACCAGTGTTGGCACTGGAAACTTTGGTCCACGTAGAGGCAGACCGCGAGGAGAAGAGGCTTCCCTCACGGCCAGAGGGTGTCCAAAAGGAAGAGCACTTGCCATCACAGACGGAGGACGCCATGCAACTGGACCAGACACCAGTCAAGGAGGAGCCACCTCTTCCCGGGGACACGAAATTTGGCGCATTTCGCATGGCCGCGTCGCCGCACTACAACCCATACCGGTGATCTGTCTCTTGTTTTTGTATGTTGTTTTGTCATGTGCATGGCGACCTTTCATGCATTTGTCCATGGTTATTATAGTTATGTTGTCTACACTTTCCACAGTTGTAACAACCACCCTTAGGCGCCAGAATTTTGAACTCTTTTTGCGTCAGTAATAGTCTAGACTTCAATTATGAAGCGGTTCGGCTGGCTGAGCTAATTTCCCCTCGGGGCAGCTCAGTATTTACAGCTTCAAACCATGGAAATTCTCTGTAGTCCTTCATTTTGACAGACTTTTATACAATCTTACATATAAAAAAAAAATATTGAATAAAATTTAAATAATTTTTTATACTATTCATTAAGGAAAACATGTTATAACATTATATAAATTACTATAAATCTCCATACAATGTTATAATATTCTATAAATTACTCAGTCTCATGTATATGACGGAACTGTTGGGTGCAAAATGTATATGACGGAAGTGTTTGGTGCAAAATGTATATCACGTAACACGGTGGACATGAAAAGTGTGAGCCCACGACTCTGTAATTGTTTCGTGCAAAATGTATCAAGTTTTATAGCATTATGCAAATTATTATAAATCTTGGTACAATGTTATAATATTCTATAAATTATTGTCTCATGTATATGATAGAATTGTTGGGTGCAAAATGTATATGACGGAAGTGTTGGATGCAAAATGTATTTCACGGGACAAGCTGGCCATAAAAAATGAGAAATGTGAGCCCGCAACTCTGCCAACCCGGCATTCCGTAATTGTTGGGTTACATTGGTTATGTATTAAATATTTCATGTACTATCAAACTTAGATCATCGGAACTTTCATTCATGTACCAGACATTAATAATTTTTGATAAATTTCAAATAAAACTAATTCGGGAATACTAAATTCAACTTGCAACCCACGCATTTACTCCCCTTCCAGCCTGGCAGGGACTACGCTGCCATACAACACTTATTTTTCTTGATATTAAGTTACAAATACATTTTGTTTTCCAACCAATCTTTTACTACAAAAATTTATTGAAAAAAGTGCTTATCATAAAATTTCATTCATTTGTAGATAATATTTTCATACAATATTTTTGTGCTATTGTACGAATTCAGTTTAAAAATAACAAAGATTACTAAAAAAATATCATCAAACTATTAATCAAAATCTAGAAACAAAATATAGGTTAAAATATAGTAAACTATTGTATTTATTTGGGTTGATTTTTGGATTTTAATAACACCTTTTAGAGTGATTGAGTTTGATTATCTTTTACTATTGCTCTATATATATTCTATTTAGCCAATGTGTTGGCAATCAAGCCAGAGTTATAATATGACTTTTTAAACTAATGAATTATTATAATTTTATTAATTATTTTTTAATCAATTAATATGTATTTGTATAAATAAAAAAATAGTTTTATTAGAATTTTAGTATTATTTTTTTATGATTAGTGGAATCAGTAATTAGGCGAGTTCGTACTCGTGTGACACAAAGTTTAGTTATTCAATTGCTACCGCTATAACTTCCAGGTGTTTCCATGATGTTCCATACACAACACACAAGGTAAGTTGAGGTTTCAAACCGATGACTTCACATAACGGAATACCTTAAAAGTACATTCCATCACGGATTGCCCTACACCTCGAGAGCCAATTTTATTAATATTTGAGTATTAGAATAAACAACTTTTACTAGTGTTTTGATGTATATAAAATTAAAATCATTTTGAAATGTTGATTATCCTTATATAAAGAACTTGGTTGTTGTCAAGTGGTTGTAGCTCAATTGGTTGGGGTGGGGAGTTTTCTCTTCCCCACCCAGGTTCAAGTATCATCTATGTGACATGTTGCTCTTTGTGAGCCAAATATTCTCGAAATACTTGACCCTCCTATATTCTCTAGATTTCGGGGTGCATTACTGTGGACATAACAAGCTAAACAAATAATAAATAATCAATAAATAATTCGCTAAAAATAACATAAATAATCCATAAGAAATATTAAAATGTAAACATAAAAACAAATAATAAATTGTAATCTTCAAAAGAATTTGTATAATAATGTTTTTTTTTGTTATGGACTTATTATATAGACATTTTTATCTATGTAATTTTTTTTTATGTTTATTTACTATGCTGCAGTAATCTTTTAGTATTTAGTAATTCTTTTATTATGTTATTTGTGTTAAACCATGCTTCAAATAAATAACTAATGTGTATAGGGATAATTATTATAGGTTATTTGTATTTGTGTTAAATCATGCTTCAAATAAATAACTAATGTATATAAGGTAACTTAAGTCCAAAGTGGTGTATCTAAGTACAATATTTTTATTTATACAAGTATGTTTATAAAGTATTTTATATTTAAGTTTATAGTTTTGTAAAATATTTTTATATTTATTTATTTTTTTCAATATTTTTTATAAAGATTTGTTTTCTCAAGAAAAATATTTCAATATTGATATTTCAAAGTTTGAAATTAAATATATATAGAGACAATTCATAAGGGCTTCAACAAAAACATGAATAAATGTTTAGTTAAGCGAGCATCGTGTAACAATAAAGCATCCTTGGATAAGTTGTATGCTTGAGTGTTGAATTCCTGTAAAACATGAATAAAGATGATATCAACAAATTTATTTTTTATATGTTTATTTGAGTCATTATTTGAGTTAGTCCTAAATTATTAATGTTGTAATGTTGATTGGTTCATTCAATCACGAGCTTTGAATTTCTCAAAATTTGAAATTGATTATTTTACCAAAAAAATATTAACTAATAATTTGAACATATTTATTTAAAAAATATATAAAATAAATATATATATTAACTAACTTGAACATATCTAAGATTAATTAGGTAAATAAGAACTTGTTTACTCATAATAATAGTTTGGAACATACATTAAAGTTTTAATTTATATTTTTTTTTTCATAAATAGAGATTCCACTTTTTAAGATAGATAATCTACTACAGCAGAAGTTTTCCTTCAACCTTTGAAATTATAAATGCATTTTATCCTTTCTTTTCTTTTTTCTGCCTCCATATCTTGATGATTGCCCTTCTCAGTAAAGGCTCTAGATCTACATATGGATTTGTATTCTCACACCATGGGAATGTTTTGTTATATTTCTTTTAATTTTATAATATTTTAATATTAGATGCACATTTGGTTGTTGTAATAGTTGTAATGAAGTTATATATATATATGGGAATGTGTGGGTGGGGTTTTTCTTCATCTTGAAGGAAATACAGTGTTTTAGTTTGTATGGGGTTTGGGGACTATGACTAACAATTTAGATGAAGCTTATACTCTCTATCTTGACCTTAAAATTGTAAGAGATCGTCAATTCCACAAACTCACGATCTTGGGTGACTCAATGATCATAATCAACGCGATCATCAACAACTAGTCCTTGGAAAACAATACTATAAGGAGAATTTTACAAAGAAATTCTATCATAGCCAAGGAATTTGAAGTTCTTAAAGTTCATCACATAAAGAGAAGCCTAAACCCCACAATTGATATCAAAGTAAAGGAGGCTTATAGGCAGTCACAAGGGGAATTAATTTTAAATGATGAGAGGGGCATACTCCCCATCCCTTAAACGCCAAGTCATGACACATCCTATCAATAGTTGGAGAGCATTAGTACCTCGAGGAACTATCAAATGTCCAAAGGGTGATCATAACAGTGCATGGAGTTATGAGACTTTTGTGATGTCCTCTCCTGGTCTACGCGACTCTAGGTTTAAAGCAAGGCTCGATATGACAAACATTCATGCAATTTCAGAGTTGAATCCCTCTAGTTCAACAAGTTTAAACCTCTTTGTCTCTCTGAAGGTCGGTTTGCATTTTCCCCCTCACTACCGTCTACATGTTTCTCCAGGCATCTCAGGGAAAGGAAGCTAGGCCCAGTCAAGGGTTTTGCGTGGAGCCTTTCTTTTTTTTCCTCGACACTTTTTCTGGTCCTTTTTTGTTATTTCTTTTGCGTGTAATCAATTTGATGATGCTTTTTTATATTATTATTCTTCATGTCTTCCATACATAGTCTTTACTATCAACTGGAGTAGCTACAGGGCTCTCACTCAGGGCATTCCAATGGAACCCTCGATGAGTGACCTCTAGAACAATAGAAGCCATGAAGCAACAGTTCTTCAACAACTTATGGCTAAACTTCAAGAGTTGGAAGGAATGCTAGTCGGGCTTACGAATCAAATGGAAGAAATATTCATCTTCTTTGAAGTATGTTTATCCTCTCTAGCAAGGAGAATGGATGACATGGAAGCTATTGTTCAACAAACCCAAGACCCTGGACCAACACAACGTTCAACCTCAAACTCTGTTAATCTTGGAAGAAATCCTCCAAATGATGGAGACATTGAAAACAACCAAGGAAATTCAGGTAGAGGAACAATGCCAATGGACATTGAAGAAGATCCTCCAAACCCTCTACATAACCATGAAATGCAAGACA
Organism: Picea engelmannii; assembly: GCA_009831015.1. Lineage (NCBI taxonomy): Eukaryota > Viridiplantae > Streptophyta > Pinopsida > Pinales > Pinaceae > Picea > Picea engelmannii. The sequence continues at coordinate 215,196 of ML778233.1, read as the reverse complement.
CAACTTATAATATGTCTTGAATGTTTTTCAAAATTTGATGGTGCCTTATGCAATTTTGTAAAAATGTTTATAGTATAGGAAATCTCAAAAACAACCCAACAAGAACGTTAAAATTATAGTCATTTTGATACATATTTATAGTGAAAAAACTGCTATATAATCTTGTTATGTAATGTTTTTTTGATGTTGTTGCTCTTACACAACCCTTTTAATGTAAATTTTCAAGTTCAGTTTGTGTTAAAAAAAAATCTGTGTATAATAGAAGGTATATTTTTTTCATATAGACATGGATTTTTTTTGTCTTGTTCTTTTGCTAGAAACTTGACTTGTGGATGCCAACGAGTAGTCGCTTGTGACTTCGAAGCAATGTTAAGGAAGATGAAACTTCCTCGTTTTGTTCTTCCAATATGGCTTAAAAATGTTGACCATTTACGTACTATGTATTCAATGAAACATAACTTTTATTTGATGTGTTATATTGAGGTGTCATAGTTTTTGTTGAAAAGTATTTTTGAAATATTTCAAACCTATAGTGTTTCAAGGGATTTAATGAAGTAGGAAAATGATACGAGTTGTAAAGTTGTTGGTTTTTTTTGTTTTCAAAACCTTTACAAAGAGGGGATATTCAAGAGTTGTGCAATTTGAAAAGAAGATTAAATTTACTCTTCCATTGAATCTTAGCTTCAAATGTGTGTTAGGAAGGGATATCTATTAAATGCCAATTGTCTTTTAATTTTTGTATTGATTTATATCTTAGAAAAAATAATCTCATAATAAAAGTCATGAGAAGAATTCTCAATGTTTATGATAAATTTGTTCTTGCAATTAATATAGAAGAAAAATGTATGCATGATAAGGTTTATAAGTTTTCGATGGGGAATGGTGTGTGAAGATTGTAAAAATATTCTAATTAGATGAAGACATAGATTATGATTCCATCTTTGAGGAATTTCCACCTCTTTATGGTGTGTTTCCTTGTGAAAAGGACTTATAGGGGAAATAAGATATCATAGCTTTTATTTGATGAATGTCTTCCTCTCTATTATCAATTTACTAATGAGCAAAGTGTACTAATGGAAAGGGAGGCTAACAAGTTATATTGATCACCAAGGGAAGAAAGGAAATGGTGAAAGAAAGTTTTTAGTTTGAGTCTTATCCTTTATAATTGTTATCTCACTACAACATTTTTGTCTTTTAATAATTGTCATTGTAAAATAGTTGCAATAAAATTCATGCATATAAATAACATAACAATAATTATAAATAGAAAATTAAAATGATGAATACATCAATGATCACCATTGAATACATGGAATGCAATAAAAACAAGTGATCTTAGAATGACTACCATTAGTTACATATTGATGACAATATGTATATATGTCCATCAAGTCGTGGTCTAGTGATAACTTGAAGTAGTTACCATGAGGATGACCAAGGTCTAGCAACAACTTGAAGCAATTACCATGAGGATGACCCAGGTTCAATTCTTGGTGGGCTCACTCCCCCCTGCATGATGGATGGCCAAGTGTAGCCTTTATTGTGGTACCGCTCCATTAATGGTGTAGCAACCTAGACATCGATAATATTTATAGTTTGCATGTCGTTGATGATTAGCTTTTGAGCTATTGTTGTATCTACAATATATGAATTGCTATAATTAACGAGGCTTTAGACCAACCAAACATGAAATTTTCCAATGAGAATCACGCGCGTGCGCATATACATAACACCCTGCTTTGGAAAAAATAAAAAATAAAAAAATTCCATAGATACCCACACACACACATGTATGGAGCACCTGTAATAAACTTGTTCGCGTATGTTACACATCAAAATGTCACACTTGAGTGTTGCACCCTAAGTGTCGCAAAGTGACATATGCACCTTGTTAAGTGTTGCATGTAATGTCTCAAGTGTCGTATGCACCTTACTAAGTGTCACATTCACTTTGATAAGTGTCACAACCCATTGACACCATGAAATACATTTATAACAATCCCTAAGTCAGTTTGGAAGATAAAACCAACCATTTGGGGTCTGGAACCACACCTTTTTCTTGGAAATTTTGACCATTTTTGGGCATTTTAGAAGGGTGGCACTCCCCTACTCATGTTGAGGGAGTATCAGTGCTCCCCCTGCCTTGCTTAGGGGGAACCAATGGTGCTCTATCTCTCACTCTAAGGGGGTGGCATAGTGGTTAGAGGGAATCATGGGATCTTTCACCTTTTCCTAAGGGTCGGCTCTTAAGGGATGAGGTTGTTTTGTTCGACTCATGTACTATGGCTCTATCTTAGGATCAAATCCTAACTTAAGGAGCCATATCCTCAATCATTTTCCTAATTATCCCATGGTGTTTAAAGCCTCTCAAGCCTATATATTGAAGGTATTTCCATGCTGAAAGGGGGAAGACTTTAGGTGTCAAACCTTTGATCCTAAGAGAAAGAATCAACATTTTGATCTCAAGATTCGTGCAAGGGGATGGATGAGGAGATCTTGAATTTATTGCATCATCAAGAATGATTTGTAAGTACTTATAATTGGTTTTCCAATTAATATAAACTTGGCCTATTCCCTTCAAGTTCACGTGTTCTACATTTGCTTGTCTATTGTCATTTCAATCTTCGTAGATATATATTCTTTATCTAATCATATAAAGTAGGAGGAAGAGTTCCTTTGTTGGTATTTGCAGGACTTCATTTGCGTTGAGGAGCACGAAGATCAAGCCCAAGGATTGGAGCAACGAGGATAAACATCGCAATAAGGTACGCCACATTCTTCTTCTCTCTTGCTTGATTGGTTGAGTTAGATTTAAAGGGAAAGTAGCAACCATTTTTTTACTTTTGTCTTTGGACCAAATAAGGGGTCTTGGTCCAAAAGGGAGCTTAGCCTATACGCGGGGTAAGATTTCTCATAACAAAAAAATGGCGACTCCACTAGGGAAGGAGTTTGACTAGTCTTTCCTCTGGTTCCTCTAGAATCCTTGCTTGTGATTAGATATTGCTTGTTTGATGCTTCTGATCTATTTCCCCTTCCCTCTTCTTGATTGAAGAATTTACAGATCCATTGACTGAGTCTCTGCTGAGTTTGAGTTTTTGGAAGCCATTTTCAATCTTTTTAAAAACCAACACTCCCCTGCAATTCATACCAGGGCACCATTGGCTTGATTGGCACTCCCCCTAAGCCTCCTAAAGAGTGACATAATGCTCAATTCCTTTGGTAATAGGGGTGCCAATCTCTTCTTTTTGGTGGTTTCATGAGTTTTTGCTTGGTTCTACTCAGTCTGTCATTGACAGGATTTTAGCTCAAAGTGTCATGATATGTCTGTGACTTTGTTTTGATTGCGAAATTGGCATTTATTACTCATTTCGTTTCCTTCTTTGAATGTGCAAATCTCTCCTAGTTTTGGTCCCCTTGGTTCATCCTGCCTTTCATTTGTCTTATCTTCGTCTCGCAAAGTTTTTAGCTTGCTTGATTGTTTAGGAGTTTGCATCAACTAGAGTTTGCAAAGGTTGTTTGGTATTGAGCCTTTTTTGTCTTTGTTTGAAACATCTCGCGTTTGCATGATTAGGACTCTCTTGTTTACCGCAACCCAGCCTTGAATGTTGTTTCTTGTTGCTTGTTTTTTGAGGATTTTCATGGGTGATTGTATTCCTTCTCCTTTACATCTTTGAGTCCTTTACTGAACAAGTTATCTCACACTTGATTTCTTTCAGTTCTCGTCAGTTTTCGAATGCGCTTTGTTTGATTTCTATTTTGCCTCGTATTTCTTTATGTCAAACATTGATCTCTTTCATTTCACTTGAAAGTTAAGAAGCGAAAAAGATTGCATATCTCATTGCATACATAATCAAACAAACAATTTTTTTGCATTCTTTAGGAAATTTGTTTTAGTACATGTTTGGAAAAGAGCTAGTTTTGCATGTGCCTTTTGGATTTCGGAAACATTTGCTTGGTAGTTTGGCATCATCTTGATCCCAGAAATTGACAGTTGCATAGTTTCAAGTACTTGCTTGTGTTAAGAAGAATATAACTCTTCTCCTTCCCATACATAGAATTCATTCAAAAGAAAGAATTGCATCTCATTCTTTTTCATTTTATTGGATTCGAGTCGCATAGATCTTCATTTTCATCTCTATGAACCTTCTGAGTTAAAATCCATTAAAATTAGCCCCGCACTAATAAAACCAACTAGAACATTTTTTTGTTTTAGCACACCAACAGTAGCACATGTTTAGGGTCTTTGGACTAGGCAAAGTGAGTAAATTGTCCAAGACTACTATACAAATTGTAGAACACTAAAGAGTGAACAAATCCAACTTTTGTATAAGCATAGTCGGGAACCCCCTATAACAAAGAGGCTAAACACAAGGTTGCATGCGGGAGAGTAGGGGAGATTACCCCTCCAAATCTTGACCAACAATAGAAGAAAGAGCGTATACTAGGGGTTTTTCTTAAAGTGTCATTGGTTTCACTTCGTCTTGGTGCTTCTTGAATCTCAAATCCAATTGAGGTCCTCATGAGTTTTACCAATCCACTTGTCTTCTGTCCTCTAGAAAAATTTCAGACTTTGATATCATGCCCATTCGTTCGGTCCCGACTGTCGACTATACTTTCCTGGAGTCTGATTGTGAGTTGGTAACCTTAGTGGCCTTTCCTAGGTTTCTATAGAGGTGACTATGGGGGGATTCCCATGATACACGTGGAAGACGTTGTATCACACTTTCAGTACCCTTGGACGATGATCCCAGGAAATCAAGGGTTACTTGCACTGAGAAGGGTTGTTACGTGGAGGTCGGGGTAGCTGCTTATCATTTCTTCGTTGACGGCTTGACATATCGTCTTTGGAAGATCCTTGAGCCTATTGTTTCTTGGTTGATTTCTTTTAGTTTTCTTAGGAGTGTGTCTCTTTGATTTTCATAGTTGTCCTTAGGATCGAATATCTCACAGTATACAAGGTATGGATCCTAAAGTTCAGGATCCTCCACAAAATTTTTCTTACAGAGGAATGATCGAAGATCAAACTTCTGAGACCAAGAGTGTAGTTCCTAGAAGTTGCCAACACGTAGAAGAACCGATCACAACCTTCATATAAATCCTTGCATATTACACAAATCCTCTTTTTACCAATCCATTTGGCCTACCACTCACTGATCCACCATCCACAAGATATTTTGATGCCTATTGTTCTTACAATTTACCACCATGTTCAACCATGACACAATATTTTGGCATGGACCCATCATCTTTTGGTTTTTCTGAAGGAATTGGGAATTTATCTTTATCCATGACTCTTGTAGTTGATACTAACGATGCTTCTTCTTTACTAAGAACATCAGTGACCCAGGTAACCCCGACACAAGCACTTGCAAATACATCTCCCTTCGCACATGGGTCAGGTATTATTCTTGCTTCACTATTTCCACACATGCACACACCAAATGATTTACTTGGTTGTCCCATAGGTCATATGGTTTACAGTCAATTCATTCACACAATCATGGTTACACAAGCTACTCAACCTCCATCTCACCCATCGCAGATGAGTACACCCTACATTGGAGGTTAATCTTCAATGGGAGGCCAACCTTTATCTGGGGAGAAACCTTCAGTTGGTGGGAAAAAAATTACTTGGGGGAAACCTATGTGGTTGCAACATCAACAAGCCCGGGGGCAAGCCACTCCTGCAAGTCCTTCTATCCCTACTACCACTAGCATGTACCCCAGACAACCATTTCCAGGAGTTGTTAATCCTTTTTGGGATCAACCCAATCCGGCAGGTGCTAAGCCCTAATATTAGCTCATTGCCCCTTAATTGGGGCATATTATATTAGTAATTTTATTTTATTTATGTCGGCTTTAGGCCATTGATTGTAATTATACCTTCTAGTCTCCTATATATACCAAGGAGACATTTTCATTTGGAATCATCTTGTACTTGAAAATTTAAGTGGGGTAAAAGGAGGTTGCCCCCTTGAAGAGGCTTATTATCTGAAATTATCTATTTTTCAAGTCGTTGGGTACTTTTTCTAAGGTTTATCTATGCTATATTGATATTTGGTTCTTAACATATGGTATCACAGCTCAAGGTCTTGGGGTTTCGCTACTACATCTGAGACACCTTGGCATTTTCGCTATAACTTTTTTTCTACAACGTTTCAGAAGGAACGGATTGCAGGGTATTTAGCAGACGGATCAAGGTACCTTGGGTTCAAAATTAAGCTCCTGAGGCCTTATACTTTCGGAGATACATCCTGTACAAGATAGGGTTCTGGAATCATCATGAACTGAGTCATTGTGGAATTTTTGTTATAAAAACTTTTCTGCAACGTTTCAGACCTTGAACTCCGGAGGCTATTTATAGAAATAAGTAAGGTAACTGTGGTAAAAATTTCATCTTCTGGGTCATCTTAAATTTGTAGATACACCTTGTGTAAGATAGGGTATCTGACTAGTCCTATTGACTAGTCTCAAGAAGGTGTTCCAGGTAAAACAATCATAACTTCTTCCTAGAGTATCCAA
>ML778233.1:151342-204210 GCA_009831015.1 Picea engelmannii | reverse complement strand
CATTTGGAATCATCTTGTACTTGAACATTTAAGTGGGGTAAAAGGAGGTTGCCCCCTCGAAGAGGCTTATTATCTGAAATTATCTCTTTTTCAAGGCGTTGAGTACTTTTTTTGAGGTTTATCTATGCTATATTGATATTTGGCTCTTAACAGCAGGCATTCCTCATTAGGGAACTTTTCCCTATCAATCTGTAAACCCCATGATTTCAATGCAACAATCCCTTCAAACACAATATACAGTAGGTCCATCAAGCCAATCATAATACATGGGGGGACCATCAGGTCAATCACAGTATGTAGGAGGTCCATCTATTCAATCACATTACATAGGTGGACAACTAGGACAACCAACATACATGGGTGGACAATCAGGACAACCACCTTACATGGGTGGACAACCCAGGCAACCACCATACATGGGAGAACCATCTAGTTTTTCCATCTCGTCGCACTCTAGATATCATCCTACTGGTGTTCCCATGCCATATGGTTACCACTAGTATCCACACGCTAACTGACAACTTCCATTTTTTGCTATGTTAGATCTGCCAGATCTGTCACGTTTGATAACCGATCCCATTCAACATACCCCATTTTGGCCTGCCATCCCTACCAAATTACCGTTCGACATCTCAAAATTTGATGGAAAACCTGGGGAAGATCCTAAAAATCATGTTATGAGTGTCCATTTATGGTGTTCTTCCAAATATTTGATGGACGATCCCATTCGTCTGAGGCTTTTTCAGAGAACACTTATAGGTGCAGCAACGAAATGGTATATTGAGTTGTCACATAACTCCTTTGTCGACTTTAATTCTCTTTCCATGGATTTTTAGACGCATTTTCAGTTTCCTATATGGTATGAGAGTAGTACATAGTTTTTTACCTCACTCTGAAAATCCTCTTCCACCCACATATATGATCATATTCACGAGTGGAGGCAGCAAAGATAGTTGATTAAAGCTCCAATTCCATACCAACTCTTCATGGATTGGTTTACATAGTCACTCCTGCCTCCCATTTCCTGTGATGTTTCTATGGGAAGTGTGGTTACCGAGGAGCAGGCTATTAGTCATGCTCAATATTTGGACTTGGTATATTCCCAGTATGACACACTTTACGATATGATCCCTAATGCTCCTCGTTCATCGAATGATCCGACAAGACCTGCTACGGAACTAGGTTTCATTTCAAGCACCACAACTACTTCTGCTCCTGCTCAAACCTCCGAGGTGAATGTGGTCCATTCTGCTTCATCTCAACAACCAAGAGGTAAGAAGAAAAACAAGGGTAAATTCAAGAAATCTTCTAACCAGTAGGAAACTACAAAGGCTGTTGATACTCAACCAAATAAGAAAGATAATTTTCCTTGCATGAATTGTGAGGAACACCACTACATGAAAGACTGCCCTCATCGTAAGGAAGTTGCTAAATTTCTGAAGGGTACCTCCCAACCGGTTTAGCAACAACATTTGGTTGCACAAAATCATGCCCCTCCGCAAGGGGGCAACGCAGGTCATTCCCACCATGGGGATGATTCCTTGAATGCCTCCGAGGTCTATATGTTTAAGGTGATTAATGTAACGACTCGAACAAATACTTATGACACTACTCTATGTAATCATGCTAATGAAAAGGTTGTTGATCAGCCCTGCACATCCACTCCTCCTCCATCTTCCACTCATCTTCAGATTGAGAAGCCAATTTCTGATGCAGTGTTGTGCCCGCCCAAGAGCACAATTCGGAAAGTGAAATTTAATTTGAGTACCCATGTTGCCCAAAACTACAATATTGTTGAAGATTTGGCGCAGGTGCCTTGTGCTATGTCAACCCTCGAAGTTATGTAGAATTGTCCAAGTCAATGTATGTTGGATGATTTTTGTTTGCGCATGGGTTATAAAACCCAAGGTTCTGTTTGATTGTGACCAAAAAAACCCTCAAGACACCGACCCTTTTGGCATCACCTACTTACGTAGATGAAGTCTCACCCGAGGTATCTATTCGGGCTGCAAGAACCAGGTTTCTGTAGTAGTAAGGGAAAGGGAGGTTGATGCGTGAATCATTCTTCATGATCTCAACTTATTTATGTTCTTGATTATTCCCTAAACTATCACATCCATACATGAACATTCCAACATAACCAATCCATAGACTAAATTCATTATGTGAATTATATCATCATTCATGAATACATAAAGACAAGTAAGAACATAAGACACAATATCCTCTCCAAACTCCTTCTTTATTCATCTTCTTTCTTACTAACTAACTATTACATTCATGATCTTTCCATAACCTCAATTCTCTTTCATGCACACACTCTCACACTCACATATGCATACATATCTCTCTCCCAATCTCGTTACATGTTTATACCCCAAAATCTAGGGTTTCAAGTTCTATTCTTATATCCCAAAATAGCCCATTACAATGCATGGCATAGCAATCTTCAATTAACTGGATATTTGCCTTCTTCTGCTTCTTGTTCTTTATATATTTTTTTTATTGTCCTTCTATTTCTGGAAAGTCGCACTATCATCGTTTGCGCTTCCTCTTCTCATTCGCTTGCTTTATCCTTTTGTATTTGCGTTGTATCCATCCTTCGTGTCCTTTTATGCCTTTTCTAAGTTCTGTGTGAATCCTTCCCTCTGCGCGATTCCTTCACTCTATGTGATTCCTTCCTTCTATGTGCTTCCTTCCTTTTGTGCTCTTCTTTTATACTTAGGCTTTTATATTAAAAAAGTTGCATGTCCAACATGCCCCCAACACTCACTTGTATCTCATCCTGAGCCACTCGGGCATGTTGCTTGTTCTTCCATGATACAATGAACTATTGCGTCGTAGCCTTAGTTATTTCTACCTCTGTGACAATGGTGGTCTCTTTGGCAGTGATCTCTTCAGTCGCATGCTTGGTCAAGTCATGCAGTTTATTCTCTGTATCAGCCACGACCTGCTTGACCTTCTCTTGGATAGTGGCCAAGTCTCAAATAATCTTGACAGATTCCTCCTACCTAGGTCCAAGTCTTTGTTGAAGGTTCTTATGCTAGTCCCTCAGTCGTTCTACTTCAACATATTCTTGTTGTTGCACCAAAATGGTTTCCATTCTCTCTATCGGTGGCAATGTTGTCACCTTTTATTTCACCTCATTGGCTTGCTCTTGCGTTGCTCGCAGTTTGGCCTCTACGTCTTGCATTTATCGGGCCCCCATGAGTTCTTCCCAGAATTTGGCACTTTCCTCACAAAGACGTGCACAATCATCTTCAAATTTGTTAATCCTGGAAATCAATATTGTTGTCGTCCACAGTCTACCCTCATGCACCTTAGGTGGCATGCCTTGTGTGGTCTTTCATTGGAGATTCTAGACCTACTCTCGAAATCTCTTCATAACATCCCCAATCTTCAACAATTGTTCCTCCATGTTGGCCTCGATGACCAGGGGGACTTCAGGTACTTGCTTGTATAATTTTTGGACAACGACCTGGGTATTTTGTACCATAGCTTCTGCATCATCCTTCTCCTTCTGGGATTTCGTTGCCTATTCTTTGATGCTCTCTTGGGTCTTCAAAATTTCTTCCATTTGTTCTTCAAGCTCCTTCTTTTGTTGTAGGGTCGTATCATACTGTGTATGTATGTGTGCGCTTTCGTCCCTTAATGTGACTAAGTCTCGGTATGTAGTGTCACCTCAATGCGTTATCTCTGAAACCAACTGTGCTTGGAGTTCCTCTACCCTATGGATGGGTAAGTTGGAGACGACGATATTAAGTTAGCCTAAGGCTGCAATATGTTTGTGCAATGCCCCCGCTGGTAAATCTAGCACAAGTGCCTAAAGTTGTATAGTGTGATGCTCCCCTGAGGGTTGGATTAGAGCTTCCTTCGCACCAGCCTTTGCGGTCCTTTGTGCTATGGATGGGTCATCCCCTGTCTTGGGGTTTTGCACAACACGTGTTGTTTCTAAAAGTTGTTGCAAGACTCCTAACTGATCCTAGACCTTCTCTTGTTGGTCCTCCTACTTTGTCCCAACTTCCCCTCAAAGTTATTCATTGGAATCGCAGATCAAGAACCTGATGTGATCCATATCATTGTCATTCAAGATATAAAATGGGATCTGGCAGTGTGCTTTTTCTTTCTTTCGTGCTCCCCCTATCTTTTCTAGCATCCCTCTTGTCTATCCCGACTCCTGATCTTTCCTTTTGAGGCCAACTTCATGGAATTTCATTTAGCACTGGTGCTTGTCTACTCCATTTATTCATCCTTGAGCCTCTTCCTCCTCACTTTTTCCTTGGTCTTCGTCCTCCTAGGAGGACCCTGGCTTTTCGTCTAGGTTCTTCGAGTCATCCACCTAGTCATTAACTATGGCATGCACCTCTTCCAATGTCAGCCGATAATCGGTTAGTAATTCTTATCGTGTAGGATTTTTCTTGGCTTACACATAGAGGTGGTGCATGCCAGCTCTGAACCGCATGACGTCCCAGTAGGAGATAATGGATTCCTCAAGAATCTGTAGTGTAGTCTCTACCACTTTTGTGATGAACTATAAATACGAGTAAAACACAATGTTGGTATCAGCCTATCGTCTTCTTATGGTGGAGTGCCATAAGTTGGCGTATCTGGCAACCAATGGACCATGACTTGAAATATGCATGCGCTGGTAATATGCGGGCTCCTGCCATCCGACCAACGCAATAAGAATAAGTATCCATGCATAATGAAATTTTGCGTCTATTTCCTGGGCTTATGTGCAGTCCTCCAAGAATTGATTCACAAGGAAATTTTCCCAATTCATATGCATGCCTTCCTTGCATCTCTCTGCCACAAAGATGATTGTCGTTTGTATCTCGTCCTTTCAAAATTTACGCAACAATTTGCAGGCCAAAACCTACGTTGTAAACCTAGACTTTTGTTCACTGGTGGTCTTTACATCCATACCATGTTTGCCTTTGAATGTGTCGTACTTATCTTTGATGGTGTCACAAAGGGCTCACTCTCCCATTTTGAGAAACAATAAGGTTGGGTCTTCGCTTGCATTGCTTAACTCTGTAATGTGTGCAATTAGTGTTGTATCAATTGAAATGGGGGGATCTAGCCAAAGTTTTCCCCCATGGACACAACTGAGCAATAACTTAACATAGGCATTGATTTCGTTACTTCATCTGAAATGTGGAATTTCAAACAACTTAAGTATCCCGACTTTCTCCAGACCTGATGCCCATTTATGCGCTTCCACCCAAGTTTTTCGTGTAGAGGGGTCGATCTTTGTGCATAAATATTGATCCCTGACCAACTCAGGGAACTTCTATGTGTTCATGATGTCATGATCCATAAACTTCAAGTTGGCCACCTTGTCCAGCATGTCCTCATCTTGCCTAATAGACTTCGAGACTAGTGCCATGGGTAATGGATATTTGGCATTCGTTGGCACTATAATTGAGGGCGCGTCATCTGTCCTCGAAGGAAAATAATCTATGTAAAAAAATTTGGGAGGTGTGAGGGTCAAAGGGTCGATAACTTCTTCTACCTCAACATCTATCGGTTGCTTGGATTGTTTTCTTGATGCACTGTAGGGTGCTCCTACTCATGGTGGCGCCTTTTCTAATATATGTTGAACTTGTAGATGAACTCTCTATATATGTATGGGTCAGTGTAACTTGACTTGGGGAACTCTGCTCTAGTCGCTCAGGTTTGCATGCAAAACATAACTTATAATTTCCTTCCCACTCAGTATTTTGTGTGTCCATGCCAAGTAGACATGTCTTATCTTGACTTAACTGCCTTGTCCAATTCGGCATTGAAGAGGGTAACTAGTTAACTAAATGCTCCTTAAGTGCCAAATTTTCCTTATGATCCTACTTACGTATTGTTGATCAATCCAAGATTTATGGCGGATTTTTAGATTTAATGCTTCTACGATGCTTTAATGACCCATCACATCAGCCATCCAATTGCCTTTTTCATGCTTGACTGTATTTGACGGTCTTTTCACGCCATCCTACGTAGCAATGTGTTGCTTGTTGCGGGCGGGCATGTCCATGTCATCTCGTTGAACTTGTCACAATGTTATCTTCTTGAAATGATCTGCTCAACTGCACAAGTTCTGCTACCTTGGGATTTCACATACTTGTATTCCTATCACTAAATGTTTATGGTTTCTCTTTCCTTTTCCCACTTTTTATTTGTTTGTTCTTGTGTTTCTTACTACTATCGTACACCTATTATAATACAGGGGTTATGTGTTGCACAGCTCACTGCGCAGACAATCGACTATCTCTATAGATCTTCAGTTGACTTCCATTCACCATGACATCCAAGATCTGTCCATCCAAGGTTCCCAAACGCGCATCACATGTCTTTTTTCTTTGTTGGATCACATACCGCCCTAACCAGTGCATGTGAAACTTCTCTAGGTGCTATAGATATTTGTTGTCATGGAGTAGTACCAAGTCATCGACTTGGAATTTCTTGGTTCTAATATGTCGATCATGCCAGGCCTTCTCTCTGTCTTTCTGCACTTGTTGATGGAATCCAGCCAGAAACCTGTCCTCCTCGAGCTGGAATAACTGCACCAATCTCTCCTCTATTGCACCTATGTCCGAGAGATCAGTGATGGCTCCAATGCGCAGACTAGGTACAATGAACTCCACTAGAATTATTGCTTCCATTCCTTAGACCAACCGGAATGGTGTCCGCCCTGTTATCTTCTTAATTGTAGTTTTGTATGCCCATAGTATTGCAGGGATGTGTAAGTCCCAATCGTCTCTTCCAACATTATAGATATTTGTCAAAGCATTTTCCAAAATTTTATTGAAATCTTCTACTGTGCCATTAGCCTGAGGGTGATATGGTGTACTTTTCTAATGATGAATCTGAAATTCCTTAGTTAATGCAGCAATGGTTCATCTAAGAAAGTGCATACTTGGATTGCTAAGTAATATGAGTGGATATCTAAACCTGGTGACTACATTCTGAAATAGAAATCACGCAACATTTTCTATAGTGCAATCAATAACCGGTGTTGCTTCTGCCCACCTAGTCAAATACTTGGTCGCAGTGATGATGTATATTTATCATGATCTCCTTGCTTGTGGGTTGATGGGACCTACAAAATCAATAGCCCATTTATCGAATGCTTGCAATGTAACTTGTGGATTTGATGGCATTTCATCACGTAGAGATGGTTTACCCACTCTTTGGCATACATCGCAGGACTGACAATACTCCTTCGTGTCTTTGAATATTGTAGGCCACCAAAGCCTTGTGCATAAAATCTTATGTATTGTTTCTTTGCCTGCATAATGTCCTCCAACAATCTGATCGTGTGCTTCCTCCAATATAGTTGTTCTTTCGTGTTTCAGTATACAACACATCAAGATTCCATCTGCCCCTAACTTATACAAGTTCTCTATAACTAGTTGATAGTATGCAACCTTGACTACAAATTGTTTCTTCTACGCCATCGTCATGTGGGAGAGAGCCACACCTGCATCCTCTCCTTTCAAGATCCATGAGAGATGATATGATCCTGCATTCAGTTTCTCGTTCTTTACGATGATCTCAAAATCATATTCCTGAAATAGTAAAACCATGTGCATATTCTTCCTCCTAAGACAGGCTTATTGACTAATTATTTTAATGCAGAATGGTCGGACTACATCTTGAAGTGAGACCCAAGTAGGTAATGTTTGAAATTTTGGAGCGCATAGACCATGGTCGGGCCTTCCCGTTCTATAGTGGTATATTTTTTTTTAGATATAGACAGTTTCCTACTCGCAGACGCAATCGAATGATCGGTTGCGTCTTCTCCTGGTTGTGAGAGCACTACGCCCAGTGCAATGGCTAATGCATTGCCATGGACATGGAACTCTTTGTCCCAATCTAGGAATACTAAAATGGGTGTAATGACTATTCTATGTTTCAGTGTGTCCAACCCCTTCTAGCAATCCTCATTCCATTGGAACTTGACTTCTTTCTTCAACAACTTTTCCATGGGTGTTGTAATCTGCGCGTAGCCTTTAATAAACTTCATGTAATAACCTTATAGCCCAAATTTGGTCTTTGTTTTCTGACTGAGGTCGGTGGTGCTAATTCTAGAATAATGGTGATCTTGGCTAGGTCAACCAATAGGCCTTGATTTCATACGATATGTCCTAGTAGAATTTTGAATGGTGTAAGAAAGATGCATTTCTTTAAGTTCTTCAAATCTGACACTTTCATCATCGATCTAACAAGAGTTGAAGAACTTCATTATGATCCTGTAGTAGACCGAATACTGTCCAATCATCTAAGTACACTTCCAAAAATTTATGGATGAACTCTTTGAATACGGCCACAACCACTCTAGAAAATACTACAAGAGCATTCTTTAATCCAAATGGCATCATCATGTATTGATAATTTCCCCATTCTGTCACAAATTTGGTTTTATGTCTGTCCTCCTGTGCGATTTTTATCTGATGGTACCCAGATCCATCAGTGAATGAATATGCTTCTTGACCCCCTACGTTCTCTAGTACTTCATTAGTGAACGGTGTTGGGAATGGGTCATGTAAGCATGTGTCATTCAGCTTACTTAAGTCGACGCGTATTCTAATCCCTCCATTCTTCTTGTCCTGCACCACCATAGGGCTAATCCATTCGGATTCTTCGACTAGTTCAATGATGCCCACGTCGAGAATTCTATTGAGTTCAACTTTAACCTTCTCCTTATACCTCAGGTTCAACCTATACGGTCTTTGTCATATTGTCTTAGCTCCAGGTTTTAATGAAATCTTCATCTCCCTTGAGTCGCCTGCTATCCCTTTCATCTCTGAGAATGTAGTTGGAAATAAGTCATGATATTATCGTAATAAGTCTATCACCTTCTCAAGTGTCTCATCATTCCAATAGTCTCCTATGTGCGCAAACTTGGGATTATTCGTGGTCCCAATGTTGACTTGCTTTGTCTTTATTGGTTGTGTGTATGTAGCGGATATCAGCTCTGACCCCTCTACTACGTGTGTGTCTTCTATCTCTGGTACCTATACATTCCTAGGATCCCCTTCATCGTATTCCTCCTCTTTGGCGTTATAGCATTCCAATAGCTTCTGAATCGTTTGTTTGGCTTTGTGTGCACTTCCTAAGGGTTCTTCTTCCACCGATTCTACCTTCGAGAATATCTTTGTTCGGATGGTCTGCATTGTTTCCTATAAGGAGGGAGATTCATGTTCAAATGTGAACGTGACTTTGAATCTCTGGACCAATCCTTCCCATGTTGTTGTCTCTCTGCACGTCTCCAATGCTAAGTACCAATTCCTTGGGATTGTATCCAACGTGTGTATGAATCAGTGCATCCATTCTATTTCTGATACTGAGAGCCATAAAGCCCTACATTTTTCCATGTGATCCATTGTGTCACTCTCTCCTGTGCAAATTTGAGCACTTACTTCTACTTCATGCCTAAATCATATCTCCATGAGTCTACTACATTGTGCCCAATCCTTAATATTCCTTCTGTGCGTGACCCACCATCTATAGTTGGAGTTGTTTTTAAGACAACATCCAGTGGTAACAATTACCTCTATGATTCAGGTACTTGTAATTCAAATGATTTTATAAATATATTAATCTTAGTTAGTTTGTCGTACCTGGGTGGGTCATATAGTTCTCTGCCAATCTAGTGCAAAGATTGGTTTATGCAGGCGCATCTTCTAGTTGATACTTCATGCATCCTCAGCTACCAATTCTCTAGACCAACTTCTGAATCTGATGCGCAGGAAATGAAACTTCTCCAACTGAGTACACCATCCATTGTTGGCTCGACATAATCCTCCATCAGCGTAGTCAGATTATATAAATTTTCCATGTCATTCACTCTTATTGATTGGGTATATCTCTTCCCTTTTGATGGGTCCACGGGTGCAGTAACCTTTAGATCCCCAACCTCGTAGATCATCTCCCTTATTTTCAAGTTAATAAGTGCATGGTTATCAACCCACCATTCTAGTCCCATTAAATTTGGATATCATTGACTATCATCTACGATCTCAATAAATTCAAAATCTGCCATGTTGCCCATCTATGTTTACATGTACCCCCGTTAGTCGCCCGATCGAGACTATCTTATGTTGATTTGTGAGCCTTAACTGGACAGGGGACCATATTAATTCAGGTTCTCCCATCATCTTCCATGTCTTCTTAAACAATACATTCACATCCAATCCTAAGTCTAGAACAACATTATCCACATCGTATTCCCCAATCTTTGCATTAAACCTAAATTCCTTGTTGGTTATATTCCTGCGTAGTACATGGTTTACCATTCGCTGTGTGACAGGGGTTTCCATTCCTTTTGCACAATGATCAATCATCTTGTATAATATACTAAGTGTAGTTCTATCTCTCATCAGTTCTATGCAACGTTTTAAGACTTCGATTAGTGTACTTACTTGTGCACTTGAATTTTCAGGTATTGTTGGGTCTTCTAGATGAGGTAGCAATGATGTGGACACTTTCCCATCTAGTTCAAGTATTTCCTTTCGTGCACTCTGATGTGTCTCTTTCTCTTGTTATGGGTTGATTGTTGGAATAGGCCCCACTGACTTCCTTACCCACTGATCTGTTTGATTTCCTTGAGTTTCCATATCAACGCCTCTGCGAGCTCCTCCATGTGCAACGACTACGATTTTTGGTCCTTCACTGCACATTCTGATTCTGATGTAGATTTTGATTTGGGTTACCTCTAGCCTACCATTTTGCAACTAGATGGGGGCAGTCCTCTGTTGCATGATCTAGTGCTCTGCAATATGTGCACATGGTACATGGGTTCTGGCAATCTCATGCCAAGTGTCCTAGTTGATTACAGTTATAGCAGATAATTGGTCCTCGTCCTCCTCAACCAAAATTCCATCTACCTCGGCCTCTACCAAAATTTTCTCTATTCCCCTGATTGAAACCTTTCTGAGTGTTATACCATGCACCACACCCATCCACGCCGGTATTCTCTTCCTGGATCTTGTACATATCCGATGTGCACTCCCTTAGTAGGTCAAAAGCACGACAATCCTTTTCTTCATGTCCTACCAATTTGTAAAAATTACAAAACAAGTTCTTTAGAGTACTCTGATATTTCTGGAGTAATGGACACTAAGTGGGATGATGTCCCCATTTCTTACAGATCTCGAAGTATCCTCCTTCGGGCAGTGCATTCGGTGCTCCTACTTCCAAGTACTGTGTGAATGCTCAGAATTTGTACTTGTGGTGGGCCTCCATCCTGCACTTGGTACACCAAATTTGTTCTTGTTTTTCCCCTCCCTTGGTAAGCTCATCTAGTTGAATTGTTAATGCGGCTAAGTGAGTCTTAAATTGCGTCATTCCATGAGTGTCTCTTGTCGGTGAAGAATCTAATTTCATCGTGTTTTCCAGTTACTCGAGATGAGACACAACCTTCTGTTGAATTAGTGGTCTACAAATGTGGGTTAATAATCCTACAATGAACCACTCTTGATGTTGTTGATCTGGAATCTGGAAAGTCGGTCTTCTGATTAGATCCTTAAAGCATTGACCGTAATCCCATACTGACTCTGTTTACACCTATTTGATCTCCTTCAGTTCACTAATATACTACGATTATGACTTCGACTTTTTGAACTCCTTTAATAGAGATTGATTTATTTCTGCCAAATTCCTAGCCTGTTCGATAGTTGTAATACCCTGTAACTTCATATACCATACTAACGTCTGGCCACTAAACATTGTCGTTAATTATGAAATCTTCATTGCTTCGTCCTATATGTTTTTAGTGGCCCAAACTTTCTCGAAAACAAACAAGTGGTGTTTCAGGTCTTCTAACCCTACTCCCTTGAATTCAGGAAGTCTAAGAGTATAATCTATCCTCGACATGTTGGTCTGTGTATTCCCAACTCTTGTTGGTGTTGGTACACAATGAATTTCACTCTGCGCACTACTCCCACTATTTAGATTGGTATTGTTATGTCCTCCTTGGCTAAATATGATGGATTTCGACAAGTCTTCAAATGTTATTTTTGATTGTGGTGACACGCATGGGGTCATGGATTCAACGCACCATCCTTTATGAGTAGGAGTTACCGACTCTTCTATTACTGGACTGTATTGACACCACTCTTCTTCGCCTCTTATATATGGTATCTCTACAATTTGGACTTGTGCGCAAAGTTCCCTTATTTTTGGCTCACTGTGCGGCTCTTCTCTCCCAACCCCAGTCTTTTGCCTTTTATACCTTCTTCCTCCACACAACTCTCCAAATTCGTAGTCTTCCTCCAATGTACTACCTTCTTGCATCCTAAGTCCCTTCCTTCCTCTTTCATGGCTTCCTCCCTTTTCTGAGGCGATACGTCTTTTATCCTCCAATTCTCCTATGTGCGCAAAGCCCATTTAGTTGTTGTACTTCATTATCATCACATGATTTTCACATAGTAGCATCTTTATCCACAAATTCAATGATTTCAAGAACCTCCCATGTGGGCTTTTGAAAAAATATATTTCCGCAACACTGTATGACTAAATGCAATCT
This sequence comes from Picea engelmannii, assembly GCA_009831015.1. Classification (NCBI taxonomy): domain Eukaryota; kingdom Viridiplantae; phylum Streptophyta; class Pinopsida; order Pinales; family Pinaceae; genus Picea; species Picea engelmannii. The sequence goes on along the minus strand of ML778233.1, from coordinate 191,687 downwards.
ATCGAAAATTCTGTAACATAACCCCCTAGTATATTATCTAACCAAAAATCAATTGCTAGAGTAGTTGGGTTACTTATCAAATTTAGTTGCCTTACTAGTTTCAGAGTCCAATTCTTCGGTGTTGCAACACAAAACCTTCATGTCTTCTCTACTTACCTTTCTAGCCACTTGGTCAGAATTTCTGGGAATTCGCCAAAGAAATTGCATGTTGATCTGTGAACACATACTTTTGCATCCATTTCTCACCACTCATCTAAGGGTTCTTGTTCTCTTGTCGTGCGAAGTCCTGCTCTTTTCATTCCAACTAGTCTGTGATTTCTTTCTTAGTCGGCCTCCAAAACATTCCCTTAGTCGCAAAATCTTGGTCCCGGCAACGAAACCATTTGTTGGTTGATTCTTGTTTGCGTAGGGGTTATCAGACTCAATATTCGGTTTGACTGTGACCAAAAAAACCCTCAAGACACCATCCCTTTCAACATCACTTTCTTGCATAGATGAATTCTCACTTGAAGCATCTATTGAGGCTGCAAGAACCAGGTTTTTGCAACAGTAAGGGAAATGGAGGTTGATGCGTGAATCATTCTTCCTGATCTTAACTTATGTATGTTCTTTATTATTCCCTAAAGTATCACATCCATACATGAACATTCCAACATAACAATCCATAGATTAAATTCATTATGCAAAGTATATCATCATTCATGCATGCATAAAGACAAGTAAGAACACAAGACACAATATCCTCTCTAAACTCCTTCTTTGTTCATATTATTTCTTACTAACTGACTATTACATTCATGATCATTCCATAACTTCAATTCTCTTACATGCACACACTGTCACACTCACATAAGCATACATATCTCTCTCCCAATCTCGTCACATATTTATACCCCAAAATCTAGGGTTTCAAGTTCTAGTCTTATATATCCCAAAATAGCCCATTACAATGCTTGGCATAGCCATCTTTAGTTAACTCGCTATTTTCCTTCTTCTACTTATTGTTCTTTATACAAATTTTATGTTGTCCTTCTATTTCTGGAAATTCGCACTATCATCGTTTGTTCCTCCTTTTCTCGCTCACTTGCTTTATCCTTTTGTCTTTGCATTGTCTCCGTCCTTCTGCGCCCTTTCTATCTTCTGCGCAATTCCTTCCTTTTGTGCGCTTCCTTCCTTCTGCACTCTTCTTTTATACTTAGGCTTTTATATCAAAAAAAATTCTTGTCCAACAATGTAGAACCCTGTTGTCAGCCATTTGAGCTATGGATCAAGAGGAATCAAATCTGATTACATTTAATTTGGACTATTTTAAGAAGAGGCTCTCACACCACCTAACATTCCAAATTCAAATTTTGGTTGGTGGAAAGAACATCCATTGCATTATTTTGGATGAGGGAGCTTCCACCTATCATGTCGTTGCCTTGTTGGAGAGCCCTTGGTTCTCCTAAACTTAGTCAGTCTCCTACCACCCTGAAAACGTTTGATGGACGTGGTTTCCAACGTCACGAACTCTTGCAATATTTCACTGTGACGTTGAAGGGTAAAACTGTTTCGATCAATATCAAAGTAGTTGAGCACCCATGAATCACAATTTGTTACTTAGTCGTAGTTGGTTCTATGCGATGACTCTTGTCGCATCTTCAATGTTTCGTATTTTACAATTTCCCCATCAAGGAAAATTTGTCATTGTTGACCAACTTGACTATATAGCTCCAAATATCCACAATTTTACAGTGAATAATGTCCCTTTTCTAGGACATTCTAGTCTTGAGAGTGTTGGCATACGTATTCTTAAGGATTCCTTACTCATGGGGGATTTTTCTTTGCCCGTTCCTACTACCCCACGGGTTTCCACGTTAAATATGATTTCGACTCAAGTGCAACAATCCCTATAATCACTTGATCCTTTGGTAGTAACTGGTCTTTATGAGCATAGTTCATTGTCTCTATCAAGCTCATTAAAAAATGAAACAGAGCCCCATCCATCCGAATTAAGTCTTCCTCTGGATCAAAAACTTAAACCTTTTTCTCCTTCACCTAGTGAAAATGTTCTTATTAGTAACCAAACACCTAAACAAGGAAAGAAGATGAATCAACGGAGGAAACGACACTTGGGGGGTAGGTCTCCAGCCTCTGGCAATCATGCTGGAGCAAAGCCACTAGCTTCTACTAAACAAGTTGAGGTAAAAATACCTCTAAAGAAACACACTGCTAGGAGTGATCCTTGCTTGGGGGTCATTCCCATCATAATGTAGTAGTCTTTTCTAGAACGAACTTAGTCTTTGTTCTTTTTCATGCTCATATATACATGAGAATAGGTTACCGAGCTCAGTATTTTTTCTTTCTCACAGTCATTAATACATGAGAATAGGTTACCAAGTATACTTTTATCTCCTTTTCAAACTCGTAAAAGATATACGAAAAATAAACTCTTTGGACTCTCCTTTAATCTCTTTTTAGACTCCCTAGACATGAGAAGATTATAGAGTGAGCTTGCTTCCTTTTAGACTCATTAAAAGGTTTGAAAGGGCGTCTTTTGAATGGTAGTTTATCTCTTTTTCGGCATCGCGAGACTAATTACGAAAAAGTAATACTCTGGTCAAGTATGACTATAAGAGTTCTCCCATGTATTGTTTTACACTTTTTTCGGGCTTGGGAGACAAAATTTACAAAAAATCCACCCATGGAGTCATCTTTGAGTTCTTTTCAGACTCTCTAAACATGAAAAACCACCTAGTTTACCGTATTTGGGCTCGTAAAATTATGCATTGAAGGACCTATGTGAGTCCAATCTCTAGGACCCATACAAGACCAAACCCCTTCTTCTTCAAGTTCGTTAAACATGCAATGAGGGACTCATCGAGGATGAGCTATACCGAATATCTATTATCCTCCTCAAGCTCGTTAAAAACAAATAGGTACTCATTAATCATGGTGGGGAAAAAATTGAAGGAAGTGGGTCAATTTTTTTGGAATCTATTATGGCAGCTATTATTGTCACCCTTTAACATGGCACATGTTTGTGTCTCCTCTTACAATTGGGTAATCTACTTATCTCCAAGTCATACCAATTCCATGTTTCGTTATACTTTTTTGTTTCAGTTGAAGAGTGCTCTTATTATCGCCGCATTATGTTCTTGGTAATCATTGAGTCAATGTTGCCAAGTCACTTGTCGTGCCTCACAATGTTCAAGGGAAGTTTCACTTCAAATCATCCATATGCAGTTTTACTAGTTTCCATTTTCTCTGTCAATTGATACTCATTTAATCCACCATCTTACATCACTTTCCTGTGTCAATTTCGTGTCGATGATGGGGATACATCATGGACCTCCTTCAACAAGTACGTTCCTGTCAACTTCAACACATTATCCATGAATTAGACATAGAAACCAATTAGTGCCTTGGGACCTGCATGCCTCAATGGCAGACCTCGTCGCTTTCGACAGTAGGTTTACACCATTGACCTCTGATTGGATGATTCCACAAATGTTCAACCTCAGTTCATTTATTCACATTCACTGGAATGTACTAAAGGTGCCTTGGGAATCATTGTCATCATTGGTGATTTCCCTCACACTTGTTAACGATACACCTCAATGACTAGTAATCAAGTGGTTTCTACCATGTTCAACATCAAGTCATCTATTCACATGGTTAGATTCGTATCATTTAAAGATCGAGACAAAGACCCTGGAATAGGCACTCACTCTGTTATGTGCTTTTCCCAAACTGCGATGAAGATCATTTGAGCATCTAAAAGGTTTAAGTACAATCACCATGTTGGCAATCTTACTGATTTATATATTGTCACATAGATCCACATTGTATTGATCGGTGGCTATGTTTTGTTTTCTCGTAGCTCCATTGTGTATTTTTCATGGCTGCGATCAGTTCATGTCATGGAGGTATGGATCCACATTGTTTCTCTGGTGGCCATATCCTTAGTCAGTATTTTCATGGATTCATAGTGTATTGGTCGATGACCATGCTTTGAGTCAACTCGTATTCCGAACATAGGTATACCTACCTCAGAAATTGAACATATATGTATATTGACTGATGATTGTTTGCAGCCTCTTCCAAGTTCTACTACTCCAACACCCTTGCATTGAAGAATTTGAAAAGTGTTTCAGCTATCAGTTTCTCTTCTAACCTCACACTTTACGGGGCATCTATTACACATCAAAATGTCACACCCTAAGTGTCGCAAAGTGATGGATGCACCTTGTTAAATGTCACATGCACTGTCTCAAGTGTCGTATGCACCTTAATAAGTGTTGCATTCACTTTTATAAGTGGCGCAACTTGTTGACACCATGAAATACATTTGTCACAATCCCTAAGTCAGTTTGGAAGAGAAAACCAACCATTTGGGGTCCAAAACCACACCTCTTTCTTGGAATTTTTGACCATTTTTGGGAATTTTAGAAGAGTGGCGCTCCCCTACTCTTGCTAAGGGAGTTCCAGTGCTCCCCCTGCCTTACTTAGGGGGCTCTAGTGGTGCTCTATTTCTCACTCTAAGGGGGTGCCATAGTGGTTAGAGGGAAATATGGGATCTTCCACCTTTTCCTAAGGGCCAGCTCTTAAGGGATGAGGTTGTTTTGGTCAACTGCTATACCATGTCTCTATCTTAGGATCAAATACCAACTTAAGGATCCATATCCTCAACCATTTCCCTAATTATCCCATGGTGGTTAAATCCTCTCAAGCCTATATATTGAAGGTATCTCCATGGTGAAAGGGGGGAGATTTTAGGTGTCAAACATTTGATCCTAGGAGAAAGAATCAACATTTTGATCTCAATATTTGTGCAAGGGGATGGACGAGGAGAGATTGGAGAAGTTACAACATCATCAAGCATGATTTGTAAGTACTTTTCATTGGATTTCTAATTAATACAAACTTGTCCTATTCCCTTCAAGTTCATGTGTTCTACATTTGCTTGTCTATTGTCATTTCAATCTTTGTAGATAAATCTGCTTTATCTAATCATATAGAGTAGGAGGAAGAATTACTTTTTTTGTCTTTGAAGGACTTCATTTTCATTGAGGAGCTTGAATATCAAGCCCAAGGATTGGAGAAACGAGGACAAACATCACAATAAGGTATGTCACATTCTTCTTCTCTCTTGCTTGATTGGTCGAGTTAGATTTAAAGGGAAAGTAGGAACCATTTGCTCACTTATGTCTTTGTACCAAAGAAGGGGTCTTGGTATAAATGGGAGCTTGGCATGTCCGCAGGGTAAGATTTCTCATAACAACGTAGACTAGTACCTAGAGTATTCAACTTGAAAGCACGAAACAATCCCTATGTCCACGAACATTTGCAACAATTGGTTGAGCTAACCACTTGGAATATATATATATATATATATATATATATATATATATATATATATATATATATATATATATATATATTGTTAGACAACTAGGGGGGGGTGAATCAGTTGTTACCGTGCTTAAACAATTATGCTTATTTTAAACTCTTTACATAACACTCAATGACAATCACAATAATGCAGGGAGGTAAGCAATAGAACATTCAACAACACTCACACACATGAAATATAAAGAGATAGATATTTCCTGAGGAAACCCATAAAGGGTAAAAACCTCTTCTTCTTGATATGATAAGTAATCTTTATTTTCTGTACATTATCATTCTTATGAGCACCAACTGATTGTGAGGCTACCACCTCTGTTTTGCAAGCTACAACTTGTTGAGAGAACCAACTCTCTGGTTTCTCTAGCACCCACTAGAAGGAAGCACCAACTCCCTGGTTTCTCTACCACCCACTAGAAGGAAGCACCAACTCCCTGGTTTCTCTACCACCAACTAGAAGGAAGCACCAACTCCCTAAGTGTTCCAGCACCAACTGGATGGAAGCACCAACTTCCAATCACGCAGGCACCGACCTGTATAACAGAGAACAATAGTTCTCCCTTGCACCACCCTGCCACCCTGGATTTTTTGGCTGCAACCAGATGGAAGCTACAACTCCCTGTGTTCAAGCACCCACTTGAAACTCTGAGGACATCAATCCTCCCAAGCACCTACCTACCACCCTAAAATATAAATCTTTGTTTTTTACAACTTTATCACAGTGATACAACATTTATCTATGGCTTACCAGTCTTAGCATTGTTCTGCTACACTGCTCATCTTTGCCTGCATTAGTGTATCTCTCCTCGTGTCTGTTGCGCTTTCTGTTCTTCTCTCAGATATGTGTTTTCATTCCTTTCTTCTTCTGTGCTTCAGCTCCTGCACACCACATGCTTCTACCTGCATGAATCACACTCAACATCAACACCCATCTCTTCTTTGTTCTGTGTTTTTATACTCTTTGTGCACCTTCTGCCTCCATCGTGCGCAATGCCTTTGCATGCTCTTGACAGCATCAATGTTCTACCATATAGGTTGTTCACTGCAGCACTTCCTCACTCCTCCATCAACGGGTCAGATTTACTCCGTGATCCAGGATCCGTGAGATTCAAATCTCAAACCATGTTGTTGTTGACTATATATCTTCTGGAATGAAAGATTTGTTGACATATGTCCTCTTCAATCGATGGCTCTGCCTTCTTTCCTTTGTCCACACACAATCCTTGGTCTCAGGGATCAGATGACACGTGTCCCTCCAAACCAACGGACGAGATCGATTTCACCTTTCAGGCTTTGGGAGTTTTGATTCTCAAACTCCACTTTCTCTCGAAGAATTTCACCCGGATTCCACGATCCAATGATGCGTGTCCCCCTCAGATCAATGGTCGATGTCTCCTTCGGGTCTACGGACTTCAGAGATTTCAATTCTCAAACTCTTGTTTGCTCTTCCTTTTTTTTTCCTGGAATTGACAATCCACTGACGCGTGTCCTCTTTAATCCAACGACTATCCTCTGCGAAGCAAAACTCCTGGAGTGATGCAACTCTTGCATCACTTGATGACGTTTCATGAGCCAAGCGGCTGCCACGTTTCACTCAAATTTGTGATTTCCACGTACCTGAAATGTCTAATCAACTTAACACTTTTCATTGTCTGATTGCGCCACGTGTCCTTCCTGACGTGGTCTGCCACGATCTAACGATCATTGTCTGATCTCCATATTCGAAAGTTGACGGAACTTCGCATTCCGAGGATTTCAAATCTCAAACTTTCCTTAGTGTAAACTCCTTGCATCTCTATATCCAAAGTGAATGTTGTTCATTTGATCGGGGTCTTGATTCGACAACTCGATCTTTCTGCGATGCAACTTTTCTAGCTTATCCTGTCCTTCCACTCGAAATTGATCTGACGACTATGATCAAATCACAACTTTGCATTTCACGAGTTCCTACAACTCTTACCTTTAACTTTTCGAGTTCGCGAGTCAGCGAAATGTTGATCTCTCACCATGTGTCCTCTGGATCCAATGGTTTAGATCTTATCACGATTTCTCATTTCATGGAGTCGGAGGATGGATCTCAACCTTATCCTCTTTGCAGTTATACAGGATCCGACGGTTGTTGGTCCTTAGCGCTCAGATTCAACATCACTCACACACATGAAATATACAAAGACAGATATTTCCCGAGGAAACCCATAAAGGGTAAAAACCTCTTCTTCTTGATATGATAAGTAATCTTTATTTTCTATACATTATCATTCTTATGCGCACCAATTGATTGTGAGGCTACCACCTCTATTTTGCAAGTTGCAACTTGCTGAGAGCACCAACTCTCTGGTTTCTCTAGCACCCACTAGAAGGAACCACCAACTCCCTGGTTTCTCTAGCACCCACTAGAAGGAACCACCAACTCCCTAGTTTCTCTAGCACCCACTAGAAGGAAGCACCAACTCTCTAAGTGTTCCAGCACCAACTGGATGGAAGCATCAACTTCCAGTCACACAAGCACCGACCTGTAAAACAGAGAACAATAGTTCTCCCTTGCACCACCCTCCCACCCTAGATTTTCTGGCTGCAACCAGATGGAAGCTACAACTCCCTGTGTTCAAGCACCCACTTGAAACTCTGAGGACACCAATCCTCACAAGCACCTACCTACCACCTTGAAATATAAATCTTTGCTTTTTACAACTTTATCATAGTGATACAACATTTATCTATGGCTTACCAGTCTCATCATTGTTCTGCTACACTGCTTAGATCTACCTGCATCAATGTGTCTCTCCTCGCATCTGTTGCGCTTTCTGTTCTTCTCTCAGATATGTGCTTATGTTCCTTAATTCTTCTACACTTCAGATCCTACACACTACATGCTTCTCCTCGCATGAATCACACTCAACAACAACACCCATCTCTTCGGTGTTCTGTGTTTTTATACTCTATGTGCACCTTCTGCCTCTGCATGCTCTTTACAGCGTCACTGTTATGCCCTACAGGTTGTTCACTGCAACAATTCCTTACTCCTCCATAGCTCGATAGCATAAATCCCTTCACTTCTCTATTCTACATGCTTTTCTCACGTTGAGTCATCTCTTGATGATCATGGTGACTCTTCATCTTCTCTGGTTGTTTTGTTCCCTGTGAGTTCATCATCATTGGTCGTTATGATGAGATTCCTTAGCTTCTCTAGTAGTCGAGACTTTTCATCTTCTATGTTAGTTACATCTAGTCAATTATGGCTTCTTTGATTTCTAAGCCCCTTCCTTCATGTGACCATCGGCGGTGACCAATCGCCTAATTCAAAAGGCGCTTCCCAATTTCTATCTAGTGAGCGTTGGCTCCTTTTCATGATATGACCTTGGGCTATGAGCTTCATGTGACCACGCAATTGCGGGCACATCCAAAGGTGGTTTAGACGAAACTACTTTTCACCACGCAATTCGCCACGAGCCTCCATGTGTCCTTTCTCCAAAACCGTGGTTTTGATTGCGGTTCGCTCATGAAATATTAAGGCTCGAGCATGTTCTAGCCCCGCAATGGAGCACGACCGTTGATCTCCTGATCTTGACAGTGATCTTGAATGGATGGTTCATATCTGTCCTCTGAAGTCTGTGGACCAGATCTCTCCTTCCTCCATCAACGACTGATATTTACTCTGTGATCCGGGATCCATGAGATTCAAATCTCAAACCCTGTTGTTGTTGACTGGATATCTTCCGGAATGGAAGATTTGTTGACATATGTCCTCTTCAATAAACGACTCTGTCTTCTTTCCTTTTTCCACACGCAATCCTTGGTCTTAGCGATTAGATGACATGTGTCCCTCCAAACCAACGGACAAGATCGATTTCGACTTTCGGGCTTCAGGAGTTTCGATTCTCAAACTTCGCTTGCTCCAGGAGCATTTCACCAGGAGTCCACAATCCAATGATGCATGTCCCCCTCGAATTAACGGTCGAGATCTCCTTCGGGTCTCCGGACTTCGGAGATTTCAATTCTCAAACTCTCGTTTGCTCTTCCTTTTCTTTTTCCCAGAGTTGACAATCCACTGACGTGTGTCCTCTTTAATCCAACGACTATCCTCCGCTCTGGGTACTTCAGCCTTCAGGATTTCGGGTCTCTGGGCGAGTACTAGTGGTAAAAATCATGAATCAAAACTCTCGGATTGACGTAACTCTTGCGTCACTCGATGATGTGTCATGAGCTGAGCAGCTGCCACGTGTCACTCGGATTTGTGATTTCCATGTACCTGAAATGTAGAATCAACTTGATACTTGTCATTGTCTGATTTTGCCATGTGTCTTTGCTGACGTAGTCTACTGACGTGGTCTGCCATGATCTAACGATCATTGTCTGATCTCTAGATCCGACGGTTGACAGAACTTCGCATTCCAGGGATTTCAAATCTCAAACTTTCCTGAGTGTAAACTCCTCGCATCTCTATATTCGAAGTGAATGTTGTTCGTTTGATCAAGATCTTGGATCGACGGCTCGATATTTCTGCGATTCAAATTTTCTATCTTATCTTGTCCTTCCACTTGAAATTGATCCGACGACTGTGATAAAATTGCGACTTCGTGTGTCGGGTGTTTGAACATGAGCCAACCCTGACTCTTCCAACTCTCGATATCTGAAATACTCTAGATCAATGGCCCACAACCCTCTGTGATCCAACGGTCCAGATCTTATCAAGACTTCATGTTTCGTGAGTTCCTACAACTCTTACCTTTGACTTTTCCATTTCACGAGTCAGCGAAATGTTGATCTCTAGCCACGTGTCCTCTGGATCCAACGGTTCAGATCTTATCGTGATTTCGCATTTCGCGGAGTTGGAGGATAGCTCTCGGCCTTATCCTCTTCGCACATATACTGGATGCGACAGTTGTTGGTCCTCGGCACTCAGATCCAACGGATTAGATATGTACTTCTCCTCTGCACTTCCTCTGGTCATTGGACTCTGATCTAATAGACATTGGGTATTCGGGATTGGTGATCCAACGACCACTGTCGATCCTCCTTCTGAGCTTTGGCTTTATCAAGTCTCTAAGTGTCAAAGGCCATGACCTTTGTTCCTTCTGCGAGCCTTGATGTATGGAATCTCGTCTGCGTATCTCATAACGCTATCTCTCCTGAGCTTTGATCCTTGCATATTGGTTTCTTCTTCACCTGAGCTTACGTTGTTCCTATTTCAACATCGATGCACACTCTGATCTTGCCATCAATGACAAGCACACTCTGCCTGTAAACATGCCAACATATATATCTATACACACACACACACACAATGCTAATCCTTTGGGATATATATATATATATATCCCAAGGGATTAGCACTGTGTGTGGTGTGTGTGTGTGTGTGTGGTGCATATTGTTTAGGTGTTAGGATGTCCAATAGAGAGCTCGTCACCTTCTTTTCAAAAACTATATGCATGTCTTTTGTTTCCTAGTATATGAGCATACATATTACTCTATCTAAAAACTTGTCTAACTATATTATGATTTAATTTAAATACATTGTGAGATATATATATTTAAATATTCGCATTTTCCAACAGAGGCTACGATCAAAGCATTTTTCATAAACAAAGGAAAACATGTGCACCACAACATCTATGATCTAGGAGCTAGTTTTTAGGCTCTTAATCCACATCGATTGAAGTTGTTAGAGTGTCTCTTGCCTCCCTATCCTGGTCTTCTTTCTTTATTATGATTCCATTAACAATGTTTGTTACCATCAATTTCTCTGCCTCTACATCTTCCCTATTGTGTCCTCGTTTTCTATATCAATGTACCAAATAGTTTCAATCAAGCCATTGTACTTGAAGTCCAGATAATACAACTTTTGAAGAACAACATTCTCCTGAATCCCACAACTCTCAATTCCATGGGATAGTAATTCCCTGATATGGAAATCCAAATCTACAATTTTGGTATACATAGATTCCCTACTTCTGGAGAAGCCAATGTCTAGAATAGGTTTCCTGATTTTTGCATGTACCTAAACATTTGAAGTTCTACCACCCTTCGTCCTAACTCTATATTCCGTGGAATTAACCTCCCTTTTCACCACTTATGTATGTCAAGTCTGGTACGAGGCTGCAATAGTTGTTGCATTCCTTTTCTTCTTCCTATGAGGAGAGGATCCCTCTAATGTTTACTTCGACCCCTGCCCCAAGGGAGACTGCTTCTCATTTTTTTTTCAACCAAAACTGGAAAAGTTTATATTATAAAGGTTGTAGTAAAGTTAAACTTTGAGAGTACATAATGTTGTTGGCCTACTTTCCAAACAAAATCACAACCCTTATATGCCAAAAAGAGAGCTTGTAGATGCCCATAATTAATACATCCCAAAATTCCGTATAGGTATATAGTCTTAAGAAAACACCTAGTATTCTAATTGTTTTATTAAACATAAAAATTAACGAAAAACATGATGATTGTTGGCTTCTTCTAGCCCAATATCAGAAGGAAGAGATTCTTGGTTTCCAAGATCCATGTCTTCTATCATTTGGTGAACCGAATTTTCCTCCTTGAATTCCACTTGAATTGAATTTGTCGACATCTTGTGATTGGAGGCAATCGATTGAGACCCTTTGCTTAGATTAAGAACCATATTTCTCAACATATTTCATTTTGCCTCTAGTGTATCATTTTGTTGTTTTCACTGGACTAAAGTGTTCATAACTATGACATTTTGAGAGGTGCATCGATGCTCATTTTCATGTACTTTTGTAGTTACATAGAAGAGAGAAGTTTTTTTACATTAAATAGATTCTTCATGCCATCAAAGGACTCTTCGAACTTCCTTGGCTTCCCTATAGTCCATGGATATGTCACACCAAAAGAAACAAAGCTACCAATTCCTGACAAGAGTCTTGAGGAGCCCAAACTTTCGCTTTGAGTGACTTTGAATCCAAGATATAGGAAAAACCCCACTGCACCACAAAACACTACCAAGCTGCAAAGGATCCACAAGTTCTTTAAGCTAGATAACCTAGGATGGCCAATTTTTAAAAATTCTAAGTATGGTATAATTGTAATATAGGAGAGGAGAGGAGAGGAGAACATGATATTTAGAAAGATTCTTCAAAATCGGATCTCTTGACAAGATCTTGAGTAACTTCGGCATACAGAAACAAATTTATGATCTGAAAAATGTGTGGCAAACCTCAGACTGAGGGCTGCAGAATGAACTTATAAAAGTTCAAAAAATGTCTTCTTTTGATAACAAGGATTTTATGAATCCAAGCGCATGAAAATATATATGACCAAATTTTGGTCAACAACTGGCTCCAACTATAGGAAAATGACCCCCTATGGGTTGCTGAGAACACCAGAATCTCAAGACCAGTTACCTTCTCCATTGGGATATGGAGTCATCTTCAAAATGAACTCTTATGATTCTTCTTCTTTCATGGAGTTATCTTCAAACTTCAATACAAAGACTGCCTTATTATGCAAAACTCAATTGAAGAAACAAAATATATACATACATGATCTACCTACCCTAACTTACTTGAAAGAAAGGGGCACCTTAGTTGTAGGCAGATTTCCAATGGCACCATTCAAGCATTGATCTGATTTGTGAAATGAACTCCAAAATTCTGAGATATGGTGGGACCTGTACCAATGCATCAGGGGCACTCTCAATATGTACTAGGGAAAAAGTATACCAAGTATGGTGAATATTTGATTGCGTTGTTTGACCAACAATGCTCTGGAACCATAATTCAATAAAATCAATTCTTGGTTGAGGATTTTTCGACATATGAATGCATTCATCCTTTTTTTTATTTACAACCACTTCCATGGTTCTTAATTCATCAAAAATCTCTTGAAAATATTCTGATTTTTTATAAAGGTGATCTTGTTCATCATTCTTTTGAAGATTTGTTTCTTCCATCAATTCTTCTTGCTACAAGTTCTCTTGTGATGTTTCATCGTTTATCACAAGGCTGAAATCTTCTTGTGTATTTGGTAGAGGCTCCTCAATTTAATTCTCAAAATTGTTGTTCAAAATGTCTTCATATGGGGTATATAGGAGGATGAAATTTTCTTCTTTTTCCACATTCAAGATTATTGTTTCATTGGCAATGTTCTTCTTCTATGCAATGACTATCTTCTTTATTCTCAAAATTGTTTTCTTCCATCAATTCTTCTTTATTTTGGTTGAATTCTTTTTGCATATTTGGTGGAGACTCTTTAATTTCTTCCTCATATGGAGTATATGAGATGTTGATATCCTTTTCTTGGTCTTTGAAATCATTTCCTTCATTCTCAACAACAAGATTTGACTCAGAAAATCCTTGTAGTGTTTCATGATATCCTTCTTTTGAATCGTTGATTTCATCCTTTTGTGTCCATGTGGGAGAGGGTGGGTGGGAAACAACATTTAAAACATCAACAAAAACATATAAATTCACCTTTGGGATAAAATTTTATGCAAATGAATCTTCTAACACATACCTTCTAGTAACAGAGTTAGGCATTAATGAACTATACCATTCAAGAGCATTCTCTCTTAGAGTTTGTAAGAATAGTCTACATGTAACATTGTCTTCAGTTGGATTGAAATCATAACATGTACCTTTAAAATTAATCAAGTGTTGCTCTGCATCTTCTGAAGCATCCCTAAAGAATGTAGAAAAAATTTCAACATGAATATTGGGCATTTGAAAGTCTATTTCTGGTATATTTAAAGGGGTATTATGAAATCGCCTCCTTCTTTGAGTATTTCTCCCTTTTGTTGAATCTTGCAAAGCCATTGATGGGCCTGGTGAAGAATATAAAGAAGCATTATGACATGAATGAAACCCTTCATTTTGAATTTCTTCAATGGAGTTTCCAGGGAGTTAAGTCTTCCGAATCTTTGGTGTTTCTTGTTTCTTTTTAAAATTACAAAACAAGTGAGCCATGCTTAAAATAAGCAACCATTTTCTTGAATCTTCTTCTCGAAACTTTGAGCCATGGAGATTTATGGTTCCTCAAATATCTCTAAATTAAATCGGTCCCCAGTATGGTTGCCAAAAATGTTGACGCTTGAATCCACTAGGACCGAAATGACAACCTCGCGAGGATCTAAATCCCCCTGTGTTTTTTTAGAGGTGGTACTCCTCTTTTACTTCATATTTTCTTGGGAATTTGGGTCTTCGGAATATGGGACTTTGCAGAAGTTTGTCATGGTAATCAAAGAAATATAAAACAACAAGAAATAAAATGTTTTGTTTTGTTTAAAGAAGGTTCCTGAGAAAGGACCAGGAATCACACATTTTATACGTTTAGAAAACATAGACAAAATTTTCTCACATCCATCATAGTTTAACTAAAGATTTATGATCACATAAAAATAAAAAGAAGATGGTTTGCATGAATAAGAGAACTTTAACAGAGTGGACACATGGGAATCTCAAATAAAGATAATGATAGATCAATCTCAAATACTTTATATTCTGAAATCAGGCTTACAAAGTACAGTCGAGATTGTTCTCAAAGTAGCTCTCTTGAAATTTCCAAAAAATATATAGTTTGTTACATATTCTTCGAAATTTAAAATGTGTTTGTATTAACGAATGGGATTGGGGATCCCATGGACCATAAATCAAATACATACAAGAAATAAGCTCGTAGAAGGAGGAATATGGGCGAAACTATAACATCGAGACCTGGAAAGAATAAAACTAGAAGTTATCAGTCTTCGGTTAGACCTTTCTACTAAAAGAGGTGGAATAACTGGATGAAGGAATTGATAAAGAAAGAAAGATATGATCAGTGTGAACTTACTATGATGGTATCTCATGTCTTCACTTTCTTGTTGTTGTTCTTTTATTGTATTATTTGGTGGTTACAGGAACTGTCTCAACTGTTTTCTTCCTTTTTTAATAAAAGTTTTTAAATAAACTTTTATTTTCACAATTTAAATAATTTCCCATTAAAATAGGGCGACTGTAATTTAATTTTATGGAAGTGAAAACAAAATATTTAACCATTTAAACCACTTCTGACGTTCTCTTCATTGTCTCATCTTTCCAACGATATAAATTTTTCCTAAATTCGTTGCCCGGATCTCAAGATATGAGCTTATGAAGTTGAGTTGTCACGCAGGCCCATTAAAAAATGCAGCTGACTGATATTTTAATTTCTGAGAAAAATGTATCAACTTTCAGCCCTTGAAACCTATACCACCATCTTCTATGCTGAAATACCTTTCCAACGGTATAAATTTTGCGCAATTCTGACACCCGGAGCTCAAGTTATGGCCTCCGCAAGATCAACACTCAGCCACCGTCGATCAATATTAATGGGCAAATGTGGGACCTTGGATGAATTTCGTGCTTCCCTTCATAAAATTTGACTTTTTGGTTTGAAAGTATATCCCACATGCATTGGGATATTAGATTCTTCATGATATATAAAACCAAGTGTTTGATATACTTAACAAGAAACACAAGAAGAGAAAGAACTATGGAGCTTGGAGAATTTGACCCTTGGAAAATTGTTGAATATAATAATAATTTTGTATGTCGAGTCAACCACCAATCTTCCCAGTCAACAATGATGAGTCACACAACCAAATGTTGCCACATTTCATCACTTGGTAGGCCAACAATCTTCCCATGAGAATCTTTCATATGTCATCCAATAAAATCACACCATGTGTCACTTTTTTGTATGTTGCCACGTGTAATGTTCTTATTGGTTCATGGTTTAAATGGGGGAAAATTTGGAATAATGGTTAAGTATGGGAGAGCAGGCGGAAGGGTAAGTGAAGGGAAAATTGTAGGTTTCGAAAGTTAATGGGGTAGTTTGTAGGTTGCAGGGACGGGTTGGCGAGTTGGGGAGTGAGGGAGTCCGCAATACAAAAGTAGACTAAGTGTTGAAGAATGGTCGTTCGGACTTGCGTGCAAGATGAATGAAATACTTTGGAGCTCAGCACCCATGACAAGGCTGATGGTCGAGATGTAGATCATGAAACGTGGGGTGCAAAGTGAAGGTCATGGAAAATGGAGGATGAGAGCTCGAACCCGCGAACACTTAAATACAACTAAGTATGGAAAGAGAGATGTTGAGTGAAAATTCTAAGCATGGTAGAATTGTAATATAGGAGAGGAGAGGAGAACATGATATTTGGAATGATTCTTCAAAATCGGATCTTTGGACAAGATCTTGAGTAACTTAGGCATACATAAACATATTTTTGATCCAAAAAATGTGTGGCGAACCTGAGACCAAGGGTTACAGAATGAACTTATAAAAGTTCAAAAAATGTCTTCTTTTGATATCAAGGATTTTATGAATCCAAGCGCATGAAAATATAGATGACCAAATTTTGGTCAACAACTCTAAAGTCTAAACTCTTGCCAGTAGCCTCCCAATACCACTTATATCCCATGATCGAGATGGGTCCACGTAGACTCATAGATCTACGGCCTTTATTGCTTCACGACTTCAGCGTTCAGGGTATCCGCTGTGTAATTTTCTCTTTACTCCCGGAGTGGTCAGTGTCGGGCTGACCATAGTCTAGATCCAACGGTCAGGAGGGATCTTGACACGTCCTCGAATCGGATTGGTCAACATCGGGCTAACCATAGTCGAGATCCAACGGTCGGGAGGGATCCTGACGCGTCCTCGAATCGACGTTCCTCGTCGCTTTGCGACTTCGACGTTCAGGGGTTCTACCTGTTTAACACTTCCTTTCTCCCAGAGTGGTCAACACCGGATTGACTGCGGCGTAGATCCAATGGTCACAGGAGATCCCAAAGTGTCCCTGAATCTATGATTCTTGTCACTTCCCGAGTTTGGTGTTCAGGGGTTCCACCCGATTAACACTCCTTTTCACCCGGAGTGGTCAACGCCCGACTGACCATGGCATAGATCCAACGATTATGGGAGATCTCGAAGTGTCCCCAAATATACGATTCTTGTCACTTCACGAGTTCGGATTTCAGGGGTTCCTCCTGCTTAGCACTCCTTTTCACCCAGAGTGGTCAACGTTGGATTGACCACAACATAGATCCAATGGTTAGGGAAGATCTCAAATTTCTTTGGATCTACAGTTGTCGTCACTTCTCGAGTTCGTCGTTCGAGGGTTCCTCTCTCTTAACACTCATTTTCGTCTAGAGTGGTCAATGCCAGATTGACCACGGTGTAGATCCAAAGGTCAGGAAAGATCTCGAATGTCCTCGAATCTACAGCTCTCATCACTTCACGATTGGGAAGTGGATCAGGGTTTAATGATCGCACAGATCCCACGCTCACGGTTAAGGAAACCGCCAGAAGTCGGTCAACCTCGCCGGTAATAACAACATCATGTTGCCTTCGGTTGGTTTCAAAGGTTGTAAAGTCATAGCATCTCCAGGCTCTAAACTCCCGAAGTTTCGAAGCCAAAATAGCTTAGCTCCTTTCGGACCTAGCGAAGGGTTCCAAGGTCCTGGTCATATGGATCTTCTGACAAATATTGGGGCTGCACGCTCAACTTTTAGTCGTGATTTGGTTAGGGCTATGGACATTATCCCTCGGTCACATCGACGAAGGGTTTGAAGGAGGCGCCCTCCTTCCAGAGAGCTCAAATTTAGTGATCTGCAGAGGTAAATTGGAGGGGTCGACATGACTGAGGTGTTCTAGTGAAGTCTACCCCGACTTTTACATTATGAAATCAATCATTGGGAAAAATTCCCCTAAGAATTTTCCAACCAGTACAATAATCATAAACGTATTCCTAAATTCATTGAAGACCCATGTCTCATAGCTCTCCAGCTGCTAAGTTGAGGTAAACATAAACCATTCAAATGCAAGGGTTCACAGAATAACCATAAGCATTTCTACATTAATCATACAATGCAAATTTTAGTCATAGACACAGACATTCGACCATCGTTTCAATTTTAGTACACAAGATATAAGAATACTTATAAAGAAACCAGATAGTGAAGCAATCGTTGAGAGGGGTGCCCGTTTCCACCCAACCATAGGCACAACCACTATGGGATAGATTTACCGCTAGCCACCCCCTAGCTAGATCATGATGCTCTGAGAGAGACTCTTCCTTATTGTTCAACAACAACTAGGGACGGAGATCGCTCTCCTCCTGCCACAAGAATTTAGCAGATCGTTTCTCCCTCTACCAAGCAAGGGGGTCTGCGATGAGTGCTTCCTCAGTCACCCATCTTCTTGCAACCCCATTTATCATCTTAGATTGAATATGTTGCCCAACAAATTTCTGTACCCAGAACAAACTCATTTCTCAATTCACTTTTGAACCAAAGAGCTGCACGTGCTCTTCCTCTTCAAAAAATGGTCTCTAGACCCATCTTCTTTGCAATCCCCTATGCCCATGAATTCCCTTCTTTTCTTGCCTTCCCCAGTAAGATTGTGTGGGTCCAAATCCCCAGTTCGTGGTTAGGTCAGGAAGTCTTTCATATGGGTACTCTTCCCATCTCCTCATTAACTCTTGAGGAGGACTTCCCAACTACCAACCTGATTGGTAACTTATTTCTGGGTCAAAGGATTTTTTTGGGTCTAAGTAATTTAAATCCAGTAAGGTATTGGTCTGGTGGGGGTCATCTCAACCATTGTTGGTTCCCCTCACCATCTCTCTCATAACATCATGATCTACCTTGGTAAACCCCTTCAATAGTTATGCAACACTATCCATTTTATTTAATAACAGAAATACATGCATTACCTTTTATAACAAAAAGGCTCATTAATTCCAATATCCACACATATTCAGTCTACCCATAGTCTTTTGACAAGTTATAGTTATATTTACAAGCTGGGGGAAACATGGGTATTACAATGGCTCATTGTTGACCAGGCACTAATGAGTTTAGATATTTAATACACACAAACTTAAGCCCAATTTTTCCAATGAGTCCTTACACAAAGACAAATTCTGTAAACGTAACCTGACACGGGATTTCTTCTTCAACACGATAGATTCGTTAATAAAGCTATCAATAGTTCAGGCTCACACAGATGCAAAACTCTGAAAATTTTGAATTTCACACAAACTAGAATTATTATCAAATCACTCAGATATATAAAGACAACTCATGAACACAGTGAATTTCCTTTTCATTCAGTACATTGTACATGCATCCTCAGAATCATTTCATTTTGATCTTCACACCCTTAGGGCATGATCTTACACTATTTGGCCTTTTTTTTCATCCATAGGTTTACATGGCATTTATACAAAATAGGAGATACACATAATTTGTTTCGGATACTATAATCTTGCTAGTTGCTCCTAACATCTTTGCTAGATCTATCCCTAGAATCATCCATGGCTACGACAAAGTAGATTCTCAACAATTAACTCTGTCTAGACAAGTATTCTAGATTAGTGACTCATTCTCTCTAGAAATGCATTTAATAACTTATAAAATATAATTATTTACATTTAGGACATTGCATTTATCATGAAATGTCAAGCCCCCTTCTTCGAACTTTGTATTTAAAAGCTAGACAACTTTGGAAGCGAGGATGCTCTTGCATCAGATTCCCAAAGTAGAAAATTTCATGACCTCCTGGTCATGTGTCATTAAGTTATGAATCCTCCAAGATCCAAAATTTTGTATTGAAATTGTTCATTCATCCCTTTGTGTTTCTTTTGTTCTACTATTGTTGCCTTCAGTTCTCCGGGCCTTCAAATCTTATGCTGCTCTTGTCCACTTTCCTTGTTGATGCAAAACATTACAGTCAACTATTCTTCGTTGTTGGATGTCCTTTCCTTTCTGCAATACCTTTTTCTTGGATATCCTCTTCATAAACATCCACAACCTATCAATCTTATGATCCAAACTTGTTCTTGGTTGCTAAAATTTTCTACTATTAACTTTCATTTGTTGCATGCTCCTGTGCATAAGAATATCAAAATTATTTTTAACTTCTTCTTCAAATACTTCATTTCGATCATACGTTGCAACATCACCCATATTAATGTCATTTAAAACAACTTCTTCGATTGGTTTTAGTTGTATATGTCGAGTATGCACCTTAGGATCCAATAATTGTTCTTACAAATAATCCAACTCTTAATCCAAATCAACAAAACAATCTTGACTTGGATAGCAATGCTCATCTCTACCTTGGTTTGAATGAAATAAAATTTCAACCTCGGGTTCTCTCAACATATTTTCCAACAACTTGATTTCTTCCTCATACTTCATCAACATTGTGTTTGAATGTTGCTCCTCATTTCTTCGATCTTCTTCATGGTTGTCTTGAGGAATCAGCATGTCCTTGTCCAAAACAAAAACAGATTCAAGTGTATGAAGTGTTATTTTATATGGATTTGGTTTGGCTTCAATCTGAGTAACCTGAAATTTTTTATCTACTACATGATACCCAAAATAAAGTCACATTTGTAGCAAAAGAAACCCTAGAATAACTAGTTTTAAATCAACGATATCTTCACTTCATGGACTCCATTTTAAACATTTTTTTTAGAGGAACTCGGATTTACAATTGATTTCTTTATATTCAAACATTTAGAAATGGATATCATTATCACTGCCTAATTTCTCTCTTGAAGATATATAGAAAATAAAGAAATAAAACTTCCACTTTCTTACCATAGAAAGAGCTCTAATACCACTTACAATGAACCTTGATAGATAAAAGATAAACCCTTAACTTCATAATCACAAAATAGATCCACACAAGAAATATAACAATATATAGAGAAAACCCTCGAGGTAGGGTAATACCATCAATTTCTCCTCAATGAAGGAATCACTCCATAAGCCATGCTTACACGATATAATCCTCAACATCCAAGATATATCGATACAATGATACTCGTGTGTATTTATACTTTCTCGTGACTATTCCTAGGGGACAATGCCAAATACCCATCATTTTTATATTCATTTACTTTAACTACCCGGTGGGCCTATTTATTACCCACAAACTACCAAGTGGGACTTATTCCATGATTTACGACCACATTAGATAAATTATTCCATTCAGGTATCTCCCTAGTTACCTCGTAGTACATTAACTATCCTCCCTAGGTACACCATTCCCTTGGAGAGTTGGCCTCAAGATTGATTTGTTGTCTTTCATTGGTGATGTTTTTCAAGTCTAAACCCTAGGCTACTAGAATTATTTATCCCTTTTGCAGACATTTATTGCCTTCCTTATGCCAATATACATCATAGAATGTTTCTTCAACGTTGGTTTTGATTATATCCCACATCACTCCCACTTCTCTATTACAAGTCTTCAATGTTCTATGATTTATTTCTTTCCATATTTCCCCATAGAAGAATTTTTGGGAACAATTATTGGGTCTTGTTCAAAATCAGGTTCTTAAAGGTAGTTGGTCACTTGTCTTAGGGTAGTATTTGCATCTTTTCTATTTCTATCGGATTCTCAAAACAGTTATGCTCCCTTGTCACATAAAGTTGTATAGATATTACAATTGTTGAATAAATGCTCTGCATTTCCCTCTTCACAACTACACGTCTCATAGATCAAGGGCCCTTCAAAGCCCCTTTGTTTTAGCTTTTCCCAGGTAAGAACTATGTATCTTCTCGGCAACTAAAGAAACATCGTACTCTTTGGCCAGAGCATGGAATTCCAAATTTGATTCCATAGTTTTTTTGGTTCCCCTCCTTGATTGATCTGGATTATTTTTGGAATGAAATTAAAATAAAGATATTAAAATGAAATACCCACAAATATTGCCAGAAACAGAGAAATATAGCAATACATGATTTCTATTAATGAAAGAAATGTACAGAGACTATAAAAATACAAAGTGCAAGACTCGCTAGAATGGTGGCAGCTTTATCTCTGAGAAGAGATATGACGGCTACGCTCATTCGCAAGAAGATGATTACAATGAGGTTATGAAGGCATTTTTATGATAAGCATGAATGCAAAAATCCTAGACATACAAAAACCTAACCCTAGGAGATGAAGCGTTGAAAGTCATGTGGGCCCCATTGGGGTAAGTTAGTACATCAACCTCCCCAAGTCGTAACTTTTGCATACGATCTCTGTTTTAGGCGTGTGATAGCCCGTTGGAAAGGTATTTTCGAGAACTACGCATTATCCCATCAAACTCTAACTTCATCTATAGTTTGATTGTGGCAAGCCAATAAAACAATGTATAGGGCCCCAAAATGGATCTGGAAGTACAGATAGACGTACTTACATGAAAACTTCCAAAATAAGTCAGTTGGAATAGGTGGGCGGCCACCAATATCCACCTGGAAGTTGTGTAGGGATTCAAGACAACCCTAGAAGTGCAAAACCCATAATTACAAATAAATGTCCCTATTACAAAGAAACATGCTGAACTGAAAACTGTCAAGATGAGCCAGTTGGAATTTGGAATAGGTGGATGGCCACCAATATTCACCTAAATCAATACTCTCTCCTTAGGAAGCAATGGTCTCCATTGCGTTGAGTGTCTGGGGAAGAGGGGAAAGCATTTTCTAAATATAAATCTTGGTGAGTTGTGTGCCTTGTTGGAGAACTGTGTTGCTTGGTCTGTGGAAGGTTGTCACGAACTTGTTGTTGGTAGGGTCGAATCTGCTCCATCAACATGTTGTCTCTGGGCTTGACGGGGCATTGTGTAGGCACCATCGTAGGTGAAGAAACAATATCTCCTTTCTCTTTTGCAATATGCTTCCGCTAGATAGAAGGTACTGAGGCTGCAGTGGTTGCAATGGCCTTCTGTGCATCCTTTGAACAGACTGTGAAGAGTGTTATCAGACAAATTGGTAGGTGTGGACACTAACAGATCTCCCTAGATCCACCTGGATCTAGAACAAAACAGGATAGGACACGACTCTTTCCCTAAGTTGTAGTCATTGAATCTACTAATGAGAAGGAATGAGTGGCATACCTTTATATCGCTTCCTTAGGTATCTGTTGTTCCCACTTCGCTCCTGTGCTCTTGTGAAATCAGGTTCAAGACGACACAAACCAACCAAAGTGAAGATAGCAAAGTATATTCAATGTCAACCTATGCATATGATCAATGAGTTATGCAATAAAATAAGACTGATTTTATGGGAAAGGGACATGCTAATATATTATATTAAATGAAAGTAGAAGATACAATCTAGTCGCCTTGATGTCGCAAAATTCCTTTGAGTGACCCTTGGTTCCAACACACACACTTGCTCTGTATTTGCATGAAGAAGATCCAATACAACTTGATAGACTAGATAGAGTCTTCAAGCTTCTATCCAAGCACAGTTCTTCACACAATCCTTTCACTAATTCTTCATTCAATCTTGCTTAACCTTTTCCATGAGAAACTTTTCAATATATAGGAGAAGGAGAGATGGTTAAATGGATGAGGATGATCCTACCAAATCTGAGAAGTCAATAGGATGCCAACCATGCGAATGCCAACTCATTTTCTAGAAGATCCCCTTCTAGAACCTTCGTGACCTCTTTTCCTTTCCAAGCTTAAAAACAGGTTCGCACCCTACCTATAGAGCAGACTGTGAACAGTTCACACCTTAAGTGTGGGTTGCCTACGAGAATGAGGGATTTTCGCACCCTGTAACATAGGCAGCCTGCGAACTCATCTTAAAAATGTGTTTTTGGGAGAAGACAACAGTCAGTTTTCTCAAGCAAAAAGGTCTTTGTGGGAGCCTGAATACAGCACTGTAGAGACATCACCAGAGTGACCAAAATAATGTGTAACAGAATGCCCCCCAAAGTATGAGGCTGGAATCTGTGACAGTCGAAATACTTTGTAAACTGCGAGTGTGTGTCAAAAACCAGGAGCGCACCTAATTGGAAACCTGTAAACAACCAAGCATTTGCAGAATGTAATACCAGTTCTGAGGTAGGCATTTCCATGCTTAGAGCACAAATGAATGGAATCATAAATGTAGGTCATGGACACCAATCATACAACGTGGATCCATGTCGTCAAAATGCTACATAGCCACCAGGAATACACTGCGGATCTATGCGAGAAGACTTGAATTAAGACGACATAGCCACATGACATACAAAGTGGATCTATGTGATGATACAAATCATACATACTCCATCGCAGCCTGGATAAAAAAAGATGAGACCCAGGGTCTTCAATTCCATCACCTGAAAGTACGAATCTATCCACGTGATTACATGTGTTGAAGTCGAACATGGTAGAAACCACTTGATTACTGGTCATTGATGAAATCCGTTAACAAGTGCGATGGAAATCACCATTGATGTCAATGACTCACAAGGTACTGAAGTACAATCCGAATGAATGAAATGAAGTCGAGCACTTAGCAGAATCTCTCGATTAGGGATCAATGATGTGAAACCCCTGTCGAAAGCGAAGAGACCTTCCATTAAGGCATGCAGGTTCTAAGGTACTAAATGATTTCTAAGTCTCATTTCCTGATAATGAGTTGGAGTTGACAGAACAAGACTCGTCACAGGAGGGCCTTGATGTATCCCCCATCAATGACACGAAATAAGTAACAGATTTTGAGGATGAAACAAAGTATGAACAAGAGTTGAAAAAGACCCAGGGAAGGCCGACATAGTAAGAACGGATAACTGCGGATGGCCGACTCAATAGGGGGCTCGTGTGAACTTCTCTTGAATATATGAACGACACGACCAAGGACTTGGCAGCACTGACTCAAAGACGACCCAAGATATGACCTTGTAGCAAGTCGAATGAGAGACAAATGGATTTCCCAATCCGGATTCAAATGACGAATAGGGGGTGTCATGTTCAAGAGCGACGCTTACTGCCATTAATATGAATACGACAACATATCCCTTTCCCAAAATTTACCCCACCATCTGTAGCGAGTACCTCTTTATTTTTACGCAAGCTTGAGGAGGATAACATATGCTTGTTGATGTAAGCTCATCCTTCGGATGAGTCCCTCGGAGTATATTTAACAAACCTTAGGAAGGAGTGGTTCGGTCCCATTGCGGGTCTTTCGATGTTTGTTTAACGAGTCCAAGGATAGAAAACTCGGGAGTTTTTCATGTTTTGAGAGTCTGAAAAACACTTAAAGAGAACTCTCCCAGTTCCTTTTTCATAAATAAGTTTGACGAGACCGAAAAAGTGATAAACTATCGCTCGTCGAACGTTTTCTTCAGATACTTTAACGAGCGTGAAGAGAACAAGATTGTTCGGCATTCTTTTCGTTTTTATGGAGCGTGAAAAGAGCTTAAAGGATACTCCCTTAGGTTCATCGTTTTCGTGTTACCATAACGAGTACGAAAAGACGAAAAAAAGTATACTCGGTTACGTTCTCATATATTTTCGAGTGTGAGAACAAACGAAGACTGAGCTCGAGATTTTTCCTACAAAAACCCTAAAAAAGTAATTGTACATGCGACAAAAAGAAAAAATACTCGTACCCCCTCGTTTGGACTTCGAAGTTACCATATCTGCGGAAAACCATACTCATAAGGCTATTAGGGCATTAGGTTTTATAAGAAAAACAAAAAATAATATAAAAAATCAATAAAAAATAGTAAAAAGTGAATAAATATGGGTAAAAAGGGCTTTTTACCATTTCATTGTGATTTTGCCAAAAACTTGTCCGACACACCTCATTTTCCCCCAAATTTCTTTGTTCGATTGCGGGAGGCAAAAGCGATCATTTGGCGAACCATTTCAGCCAATGAGGCAAGCTCTTGATCCTTCAAGTTTTCATGGTTTAGTTTTGGTTTTTATTGGCAATTTTTTGAGTTTTAAAATCCATTTTAAGGGCCGACCATGCGCTCAAGCATTCTCGCAGGCGAGCCTTGTGGGACCTGCGAGAATCTCGCACTGTTCCAAAGGCTCACCTGCGAGGGCCGAAACATGGATTTTAAAGTTAAGTTTTGCTCAATAAAATTTATGCAAAAGTTTGAAACAAGTTGTTGACTCTTCTCTCATGGCTCTTTTTGTAGGTATTTGACTATCACAATGTTGGAGTGGCGAGAAAGAGAACATGAGGTAGACGATGCTATTTTCGAGAATGACCCGGGTACAGTCGCTTCCCTTCGGGACTGTGGGCTATTGAAATTCTTCAGGATTCCAGGTATGAGAGCCCAACTCAGATTGTTGGAATACCTGGTCCACATGTGGGACGTGGACCAACAGTTATTTCACATGAGAGTCCATACGTTGACCCTAGATATCGAGGATATCTATTTTCTAACAGGGTTATCACGGTGTGGATACGATGCTACTTTGACTGGTGGCCGAGGTGGTGAACTCCCTATGAGTGAGTATTGTCGCCAGTATTGTGTTCTTGGGGCAGAGAGAAGCAAGGGTAAGGTTTCCATTTGGGGGGGTCCAAGACTTGACCCTACGGACCATCTTGTTTACTATTTCATGTGTGGTTGGGAGCGTGGCTCCGCACATGGCTCTCCAGAGCTATTTCCAATACGCCATAGAGTGCACAGAGCCTCGGGTCTTCAATTGGTTGGATGTAGTTCTTCGTAGTATGAAGAGACAATTGATGAAGTGCAAAAAGGGTGACTTGAAGCAATTTGGGTATAGATCACTTTTGGTGTCCTTCTTCCTCGAGAGGGTCCCACTGCTGCAATTACAGGTTGATTGGGTTTTACCGACCCCACAAGATCCGACGATGCTAAGGTGGTCCAACCTCATGGCTCGACACGTAGCTGGGCCTATAATCAAGTATAATTATTCATTTTTCGACTGGTTGCGGCCCTAAATGTTGATGATTGACGACTACGCATACACTGGTTCGGATTTCCGAGGGGATCCGGATTTGGCCCTACCTGAGGATGCTCAGTGGGGTGACCTAGGTAAGAAGTACACATTTTTGTTTCTTTTTAAATGTTTTTGCAAATTTTATCATATGAAATGTTTTTATGTTTGTCCAATAACTGATCAAAAAAATTATTTTTAATGACACAGATGTGGGGCCATATCGACCTCCAGGAACGTCTCCTATTCAAAGGTGAGGAGAAGCAGCTCCAGTGGCGAGATGAGATGCCGAAGACTACGAGGCAGTGGAGAAGAACTTGAAGGGGTTGACCGCGGACATCCCAAATATTGCTATTGGGGAGATCCCTAGACGTTATCAGCGTCATACTATGGGCGTGTCTGAGTCTATCAATCGACTGCTTCGTAGGGTGGCCCGAGCAGTTGTGTGTTATCGTGAGCGTCATCCGTGACACTATTTTGTAGAAGCTATGGGCTTCGTATTTTGAGATTTTGATCCTTGGAAAAAAACTTTTGATCGTTATATACATATATATGGCTTATGTCGGCTTATCTTGTGTTGTGTTATACATGTGATGTGTGATTGGTTTATAAATGTCCCAAGTATCTGTCTAACACATAGTTAGCTAATGCATCAGTCAATGTATTTAGACACCTAGGAATGTGTTGATATTCGATATAATCAAAATAACGTTCCAAGAGGTGAATTCGTAAATATACCCGTAATAAAGTAGGACTTCAAATAGCGTAGACATTACTTAGTTGTAGTACTACTAGCTGTGAATCGAGTCATATAACCAGATGGCGGATATCGAGCAAAATAGCATCAATCAACAATTCGATGACAGTGCTATATTCCGCAATATTATTGGTTGCACGACCAAGGCATAGACCTCGCAGACTGATAAGTTCATTTGTAGGTGCGTAAATTGCCCATGCAGCAGAAGCAAGGTTCTAAGTACTACGGCTAGTGCCATCAGCGAAGCCAATGCGGGGTAGCAAAAACTTCGACATCTGAAAACCAAGCACAACGTAACATAAGCGGTTGAGGGCAGAGACCAAAATAATGAAAAAGCACACTAAAGTAACACACAAAAAGTATGATACAATAAAATCCAAGCACTCATGCATAGGTGATCTTAAGCATAGTACTTCTTTGAGTACAACCCATTTCTGAGTTCACTCAAAGGGATACCATTGTAGTCCACTAACTCGTAATCTTCTTTCTCCAAAACTCGTCTGACGATATAAGAACCTAACCACATAGCTTCAAATTTTCTGACTCCTAGCATATCCCGATCTTGTTCATAAAGGAGAACTAGATCACCTTCGGAGAAAACGCGTGGTTTGACATGCTTGTCGTATTGGGCTTTGACGCGTTTCTTCTGGGCTTCTATAACTAGGGTGGCATCGTGACGGGTTTCGTCTAATTGCATGAGATACAACAGACGTTCTTCTTCGCCATAATTGTTTGGGAGAAGTTTGACGACTAGTTTTAGGGAGGGTATCTCACATTCAATCGGCAAGATGACTTCTAGACCATAGACTAACTGGAATGGTGTAAACTCGGTAGCAGACTTAATGGACGTCCGGTAGGCCCACAATGTTGAAAACAACATTGTGTGCCAACTCATTTTGTGAATCTCTATCATTCGTCGAAGCATGGTAATGAGGACTTTGTTTATTGCTTCGACTTGGCCATTGGCTTGTGGGTAATAGGGTGTTGAGTTTTCATGACGAAGACCCAACTTTTCAGTGAGTTCGAACATCATGAAGTTTCTAAGGTGGCTACCATGATCAGTAACGATAACTTGAGGAACACCAAACCGAGCAATGATGTGATTGAATATGAATAATGTTGTAGTCCTTCTAGCATTGTCGAATGTTGGCATCGCCTCGGCCCATTTCGTAAAATAATCTACAGCTACAATAATGTATCCATGCCCCCCGACCGAGTGATGGTGACATGTCATGAAATTGATACCCCATTTCGCAAAAGGACCAACGGAGACCACAGGATGTAGAGGAGCAGGGTGGGATCATATTTTATTGTTGTAGGTTTGGCAAGCATGGCATTTTTGGACTGTGATTATACAATCGTTGAATAAAGAAGGCCAAAAATACCCTGCTCGTAAGATCCTCTGGGCAGTAGCATACCCAGACATGTGACCACCACAGACTCCAGAATGACAGTCATTTAGGGATTTCTCGGCTTCATCGAACGTGAGGCAGCGTCGAAAAACAGAGTCAATCCCACGACGATAAAGAGTATCACCGAGGATAATATATTGATGGGCTTCGTAGCGTATTCGACGGGGGTCAGTGCTAGACAAATTGGGACGGAAATTTTGGGTCTGGAGATATATGATGATATCTCCGTACCAATGGTCATCGAAACTAATAAGGAAAAGGGATTCATCGGGTAATGAATCTTCTGCTACATTTTCTGTCTCAGAGCAGGGAAGGTCACATATCAACTCGGCAAACACCAATGATTTCTTCGACTTAGCGTGTTTGAATTCTAAGTCAAACTCCTGGAGTATTACGATCCATTTGGAGTATTTTCCCCCTAGCAATTGACATGTAAGAATGTGTTGCATAGGGTTGCAGTTAGAAATCACTGTAGTTTTGCGGAAAAGGATATAGTGTCGGAAACGTTGAACAGCTTGGACGGTTGCCAAGGCCAGTTTTTCAACATGTAAATACTTGGTTTCGGTAGTTGTGAGACTCGGACTCAAGTAATAAATGACATGTTCATCATGAGAGTCATCCTCCTGGACGAGAAACATAGCGATGGTATAGTCCTAGGCTACAAGGTAAAGGAAATAATCCCGACTGTAATTAGGTGAGAAGAGTAAAGGGGTACGTGTCAAAGACAGTTTCAAAGCTTCAAAAATTTTGTTGGCAGTGGTATCCCATACGAACTCAAAACCTTTTGTGAGCAGTCGCGTAAATCGAAGAGTTAGCTTAGCATAGTTCGGGATGAAACGACGGAGAAAGTTTGCCTTCCCTTGCAAACTTTGTAACTGGTGAAGTGAGGAAGGAGGAGGAAGATTGAGAATCGCCTCGACCTTCAAAGGATCTACCCTGATCCCTTGATGTGAAACAATAAAGCCCATAAGTTGGCCGGATTCTACGCAAAAAACACATTTGTGTGGATTCAAGCGTATATGGTAAAACTGACATCGAAGGAAAATGGCGCGGAGGTGTGTTGGATGATCTACACGGCACATGGAATGAGCGGGTAAGTCATCAAGATATGGCTGCACAATGTGCTTTATATCATGGAAGGCGTAAGACATAGCACGTTGAAAAGTTGTGTCGGCATTCTTTACACCGAATGGAAGTTGCCGATAGGAAAAAGTGCCCCAAGGACAAATAAAAGTGGTCTTGTGTTGGTCCGCGGGTACGATATTGATTTTATTATATCCGAAGAAACCATCCATCAGAGAAAATATTTCACTTCCGGCACAATCGTCGACGATCTGGTCAACGAAGGGGGTAGGAAAGTTGTCTTTAGGACAAGCTTTGTTAATGTCCCTATAATCAACGCACACGTGAATTGTGCCTTGTTTCTTGTCGATTGGAACAAGATTGGAAACCCAGTCAATTAGAGCCGTAGGGTAAATAAAGCCAGCTTTGAGAAGTTTCTCAACTTCAAGTTTGATAGCGGTTGCTTTACGTGGCTGGACCGGACGGAGTCATTGCCGGACAGGTTTGGCGTCCAGGTATGTCTGAATCTCATGTACCACAATGTCAGGGTCAATACCTGGCATTTCTTCATAGCTCCAGATGAAGATGTCACAAAATTCTTGGAAAAGAGATTTGTAGGTGACAACTTCGTCATGGGAACATGAAGCTCCAATATGCACATTTTCGACAATTCTAGGTTTGATGGATAGGTAGAGGGGGATGGTGGATGAGATATTACTTAAGTTCCCTTCATAGAACATATCGTGTGTAGACTCGGGAACGGTAGAAATGATGACAACGGTCGACGGAGTCAAGATCCGTTGGTAACCCTCGATGGTGTGTTGTTCCAGGAAGAGGATGGAACGATGATGGCCATCGTCCCAAGGGGTAGCTTCTACGAACATAACATCCATAGTCATCTCGTCTGTAGGAAAAATCGAGCGGAATGGATCTAGAGATAAATCACCAAGAGAGGGGGTTGTTGATTTAATGGCGTGATAAGTGAATTCGACTGGACTCAAAGGCATTTTGTCGCCATAACGAAGATGATCGTCGGGGTTGGGTACCATCCATGGGTCGTAAGACGCGGGGGTTCCGTGAATAGAGGTGGAGATCATGTTGATCGAGGCGACAAACCGATATGGAACATCGGGTGGTGGAATGGGGAAAGTACCCATCAAAGAGGAATCCTTAAGAATACCCACACCGACGTTCTCATATCCAAGGGGTTTTTTGCAATGAAAGGTACGTTGTCGGTACGTGCACCAGAGTGAAAGAAGGCCAATTAGTATACGGTAACGAATTTTCCTTGATGTGGGAAACACATGACCCAGAAAAGAGTCGACACATCTGCACGCAAGGAATCGATCCAGCTACGGCCAAGTAGAAGGTTGTAATCGAGAGGAGCGTCAAAGACCTCCACTTCAATGTTGATCGTTTTGCCTTCTAATGTAATAGGCAACAAAGGGAGGACACCGTAAGGCTTAAAACCAGAGCCATTGAAGGCTTTGAGCATGTTGTGGGATTCAGTCAAAGGAGGAGAGTCGATGGCTTTCCAGCAGGTAATAAACATGACACACGTCGAGGCACCCTCATCAATAACTGTTCTACAAATGTTCTTGTCGAAGATAATAACTTGTATTTGGAATGTGCGTTGAGGGGGCAACCTTGGAATGTGATCTTCCAAGTCAAAAATTATTAAATTTGTATCCGTAGGGTCGATTCCACCAATAGCTTTCAACAGTGCCTTTCGTTGTATAGGACAATTCTAAAGGACTTCGAGGGCTGACATCGTGGACGGTGCTTGGGCCAGATCTTCGACAATATTGTAGTTTTGGGCGGCACGTTCATTAGGATTGAAAGCTGATTTTCGAACAACACCCTTTGGAGGAGGGTGAAGGACTRTATCTAGGCTCAGTCGTTCGAAATGAAGAGGACCATTGGTAGGTGGAGTTGTGGGAGATGGTTGGACCAATGAAGGAGGTATCACATCGACCTTCTCTTTGGAGGAAGAATAATCTTTGGCTCGAGTGGTAAGTGTGATGTCATTCTTCTTTGAATCACCTGTACACATTAAGACATAGGATGTATTGGAGGGGGAAGGTTGGTCATGAATGACCAATTGGGCCTGTTGTTGAGAAGGGAAGGGTTGAGACAACACGGCCGGAGTGGGAGGTTTTTGGGTCCCTTAAAGGAACTTAGTAACCTCGGCTCGTCTTGGACAATCCTTAGTGTAGTGATCATCACCATAGATAAGACAAGGGTATCGGTGTTTGCGTTTATCCCTATCATCAACAGGTGGGGTTTTGGTTTTCTCAGTTTGCGGATTATTTTTATCCTCCTTGTTCTTATCCTTTCCCTTTTTGGATTTATCTTTCCCGGCGGGGGTAGATTAGACAGAGTTTATCTCAGAAGTCTTGTCGGTGGGAGGGGTAGGAGACGGAGCATTTTGAAAATTAGAAGAAATGGGTTTGGGGTTGTTGTTAGAGGTTTGGACGGAATGAGGTTGGGCATGGAAAGTGCCAATCACACTGTCAGTTGCATGAGAAGCAACAAGACTAGTTGAAGTCGTAGAAGTAGAATGACGAGGTGCGTCGGGGAGTAAGTCGTAAAGAGTACCTGTTTGTGAGTAAATGAGGTCTGGGTATTGGGCACGATTGATTGCATGTTCTTTTGTGACAACTCCACCCATGGCGATGTCACAAGCGATGTCGTTCACGAATGATTTCGTGAACCATTCTGCCAGCAACTGATCGGGAAGTTCGAGTTTGATGAGACGTCGTCTCCGTCGCCACTCATGAATGTGATCAGAGATATGAGTGGCTTTGGTTTGTTTGAAAGAACTCAAAATCTCGGTTCCCGTTTCGTAGCGGATCGGTAACTGGTAGTGGGTGAGGAAAGCCATAGCGAGGGTGTTGAAGTTGGCGAAGAAGCCTCACGGTAATTCTATATACCACTTCACGACAGAACCTGTGAGGGTTCGCTGAAAAAGGCGTAAACGAATAGAGTCATCCATCAAGGAGTTGGATGAGCATCAAAGGTGAAAAGTCATTACATGATTGCTCGGGTCCTCTCCTGGTTTACCATCGAATTTAGGGATGTCGGATGGTAATTTGGCCAGTATGACGGGCCATTGAGGAGAGTGACGGATCGGATCATTTAAAATCCTTGACAGATCAGGGAGGTCTAGGGTGGCTAAGAAGGGTAACTGTCTATTCACATGTGGGTACTGGTGACTTTAGGGAGGGAGTCCCGTCGGTAGACCAGTGGGACCATAAGCAGTTTGCATATAATGCGAAGATCTGGGCAGATTCAGTGGTTGGTGTGGAGGCAAGTAATTCATAGGGTTGTACCCTTGAACAGGGGCGTGGGGTTGAGCGTTCGAGCCCCAAAAAGGATTAGACATGCCTGGATATGGTTGGCCTGTACTAAGGGGTATGACGGAGCTAGCTTGAGGATATTTCCCCCCAGTCGAGTGAGGATTATGTTGTATAAGATGATTCCAATACTGGGCCAAGGATGGAGGTATGTTTTGTCCATAAAGTGGGGGTTGCGTCCCGATTGGGATTTGTCCTGCAAAAGGGGGTTGGGTTTGGCCTCCTTGGTGAAATTATCCACCTACACGAATATGGTAATTAGGTGTGAAAGACGGGATGGTGCCACTAGGATCGGTGCCTCCGATAGAGGATGGAAGACGTCCTCTGAAAGGAGGTTGAGGAAGTGTTGGAATGAAATCGGGAACGAGATGGTGCCCAGCAGGAGTGGGAATGCCAGGAGTCCTGGATGAGATTTGTGTAGGAGCGAGAATAGAAGCATTCAATGCATGATATCCGGATGGGAGCGTTGGGGTGAATCTGGGCGAAAGCGGTGTGCCAATGGGGGCTTGGCTAGTCATTGTAATCCCGGTGTGAGGATTCATAGTATTTGGGACCATTGTGTAATGGACCATTTGTAGAGCGATAGTCAAGATGTGGTCAGCTGGCGGAGTGTCTGTACCAAGAAAATAATATGCAGTAGTAAAAGGTACTGCGTCTGGATCAAATGTTTCGGGCAGCTCAAGTGCGATAGTGATATCAACGCCTACTCCTGAGCTAAAGAGATCCCGTTTAAAAATACCAGTAGCCCAAAAATGATCTTGACCCTCAAGTCCTATGAAAGGTCCGGTTGGTGATCCAGAAGACTAAACAACTAGATCTCTGGAAGAATTCACTCGAACAATACATCTCTCAGAGTCGCTAGGAAGTCGGAAGTCCTCTCGAGAATTGGTAATTCAAAACCGTTCTAAAAAGTTAGTTCTTTCCACTTGTGGAGTGGCGGCGTCTTGAAATTCACTCTATTGAGGAGAGCCCTCCAGTGAGTTGGTAGGAAAGGGTTAAGAACCTTCCAGATCTTCTGGGGGTAGGCCTTGCATTCTACGTGAATGGCGTGGAGGGTCAATTGTGATCGAGTTATAATCTTACGAGAGAAATTCTATGGCCAACTTGGGTAAACAAACAACATGCGCTAGTAAAATATAGGAAGCAAAACCAAGCAAACAAGACCTTCCAATTCCGAAGTCACTAGTTGGTGATGAAATCCAACATCGTGACGACGAGACAAGAAGGGGCTAGGCTAGGGTGGAAAAGCTACGTTGACGAACTGCTTAATGGAATTACACCCTGGTGCAAGCTTTCACACACAATCATGGGTATACCCTCCAAGGAGCCTGAGTGAGTCTAGCCAACGTCGATTCCAGGTGTCGTAAAGACTTACCCCTTCACAGTCACCTTGTGTAAGACCCTAAGCAGATAGGCTACTAAGGTTATCACCAACAACAATAATGCTCGGGGGAACAATTGACAGTCCAATCCACACGCAAGGGCAGGGTATCTAGCCCGAAATCAACTTGAGAGGCTTCCACTCATCATTGTGGGTATACCTTCAAGTGACCCCCGTAATACGTCCAATCTCTACACCGATATCAACAAAGCAGGGTGAGTAACTCTGTCAATCTCAATGCGACCTTGGGTTTGACCCTTGTGTGAGAAGGGCTTCCTAGGACAAAATGTTGCAAATGGAATTTGACACTCCTTATCACAAGATACTATTGTGTGTTTCGTGCTTTGGAGAGTGTGTCTCACTGCCTATTCCAAAGCTCTAGCCTAGCTAATGTTGGTATAAAAAAGCCCCAGAAAAAGTTACTAGTTGAATTTTAAAATTGCGCAATATTATCAAAGGTTGTTGTTACTCAAAAGGAGACATAAATGAAACCGATGTTGTGTGAGACTATGACCCAACAATGCATAAATACGAATGAATGAGACAAATTCTTGTTCGATGAATCCTATTTACATGGGGGAGAGAGGAGTTTTCTGGAACAATGTGAACTACAATGTATGATCTTCTCTGAAATGTAATATCAAACAACCATGAACAATGCAAATTCTCTATTTGTTCTTTTTCAGTACTTGAATGCCAATGTTTTCGAATAACAAGTTGCTTAAAAAAAAAAATGTCTTTAATTTTTATTAGAAACCAAGCAACAGGGATGGAACTAAGAAAAAGTAAGCAACCAACGAAAAATAAATACACAACAAACACCCAAATCGATCTTTCAATGAAGACAAAAATAACAAATTGACAGGACCAGTCTCTTCAAATGCACATGGGTAACAATTTTCCAAGTAATAAGCAATTGAAAAGGACAATTAATCTCAATTTTTAAATCCAATCAAAGGCTCTCGACCAAACAAGCACTCGGATTTCTAAACCGGAGATCATACCCTTGTTAAGAAAAGGTCAAGAGGTAAAAATTGAGAAAAAAATGAACACAAAGAGCTTTCGATTTCCGAAAACTAGTCATTTGCAAGATTTGAAGTCAAGAAACATTCAATCACTAGCCAGAGAAATTCTTCCAAGACACACAAACAAATCTGGGCATCTAAGGACACAAAAGACTTAATCCAAAATTTTTGCAAGTGGGTTCGCAGGCTGGCAGTGGGGTACAGTGCGAGAATCAAGGATTCTTGCAGGCTAGACACAGGCAGAATGCGAGAAGTTCGCACTGAACTGAACCACAGGGTGCAAACTTTAGTGGTTCTCGCAGGCTACAGAAGGGTGCAGTGCGAGAAGGTCTGTAATCAAGCAAATTTTGGAAAAAATACAAAACTTCTAGATCCAGGGAGTCTGTAAGGGTCTCCTCAAGACTCAGAGATTGATTAGGAATAAAAAATGGTAGGTTAAGAGCAAATGGCCAAGAAAAAAACCACAAAAAATGGGTTGTATCCATAGTGGAGTCACCAATTTTGTTATCGGACAAATCGGTAGGTGCGGACACTAACAGATCTCCCTAGATCCACCTGGATCTAGAACAAAATAGAACAGGACACGACTCTTTCCCTAAGTTGTAGTCATTGAATCTACTAATGAAAAGGAATGAGTGACATACCTTTATATCGCTTCCTTAGGTCTCTGTTGTTCCCGCTTCACTCCGGTGCTCTTGTGAAATCAGGTCCAAGACAACACAAACCTACCAAAGTGAAGATAGCAAAGTATATTCAATGTCAACCTATGCATATGATCAAGGAGTTATGCAATAAAATAAGAGTGATTTTATGGGAAAGGGACATGCCGCTGTATTATATTAAATGAAAGTAGAATATACAACATGATCACCTTGATGTCACAAGCTTCCTTTCAGTGACCCTTGGTTCCAACACATACACTTGCTCTGTATTTGCATGAAGAAGATCCAATACAACTTGATAGACCAAATAGAGTCTTCAAGCTTCTATCCAATCAGAGTTCTTCACACAATCCTTTTACTAATTCTTCATTCAATCTTGCTTAACCTTTTCCATGAGAAACTTGTCAATATATAGGAGAAGGAGAGATGATTAAATGGATGAGGATGATCCCACCAAATCTGAGAAGTCAGTAGGATGCCAACCATGCGAATGCCAACTCATTTTCTAGAATATCCCCTTCTAGAACCTTCGTGACCTCTTCTCCTTCCAAGCTTAAAAATAGGTTCGCACCCTACCTATAGAGCAGACTGCGAACAGTTCACACCCTAAGTGTGGGTTGCCTACAAGAATGAGGGATTTTTGCACTCTGTAACATAGGCAGCCTGCAAACTCATCTTAAAAATGTGTTTTTGGGAGAAGATAGCAGTCACTTTTCTCAGGCAAAAAGGTCCTTGTGGGAGCCTAAATACAGCACTATAGAGACATCACCAGAGTGACCAAAATAATGTGTAACAAAGAGGATAAATTTTGCAGTATGGGAGATTACCTTGCGGCACTATTTTGGTGAAACAATAGTCAAAACTACCTATGGTATCCTGTAGAGCTAACCCCCCAGAGTAATAATGACACTATGGGATCGAGACTCATAAACAACATGATGTTTCCACATATAAGGTTGGATCAAAACAACATCACAAACATCAATAGGGGCAACATCACACACTACCTCATCCTTAAAGGGATGGATGCCATAGGACAAGTGACATTGTTGACTGACAGGAAGATCTCGTCCCTGGTGAAGCCACCCGATGTTGTATAGCTACAGGTGTGGTGTTGTTGACAACCCTAACTGTTTGACGACCTCAGCTGAGATGAGGTTCTTTTGGATGTCGCTATCAACATTGAAATGCAACAAGGTCCCCTTCACCCACATCTATGAATGGAAGAGGCGCTTCCCCTCTTTAGGATCTACTGGTTCTTCTGGTTGAATTGTTGTGGTCACGACAGTAGCAGTGGGGTTTGCATCAATGATCTATCTATTTTTAATATTTTCTAGATCAAATTCTGAATCAGGGTTCAACTCCTTGTCTTTTACCTTGACCACCAATCACTGTTTCGAGTAACATTCATCGGTGTTGTGCGAGGGGATTTTGTGGAAATCACACCACTTCCATTGTCATTCTTCATCTTTCCTTTACCCTTTTTTTCTTGTGTCTTGGATTGGTTGTCGTGAGGCTGTTGGTTAGGACCATATTTACCATGCTTTGGTTGTTGCGGATTTGCAGACCCGCACTCCCATTTGTGTTGGTGCCTAAATTTATGCTTTATTTTGATAGCATATCGATATGCAACTCTCAATGACGAGATGTTTAGGAAATCCATTTTGGTTTGGTTGTACCTATGCAGAGCCCCATGATATCTCATAACCAGGTGCCACTCGGAGTCTTTGATACCCAGCTTGGTGCGCAAGGTATGGAAAGTATTTGTGAACTCTGACATTGTTTGTCTCTTCTCTTGCCGTAATGTGGTCCATCTCATGTACTGGTCTTCATAGTTATCAACAGGGTAGTATTGTTCCTTGACCGCATCCACAAAAAATTCCCAAGTGGGCTCGACCCCATATATTTCATATTCCTCTATGGAACTTTGCTCCTAGTAAGTTTCCCACCAATGTTTGACGTGGGGGAGAGCCTTGAGGAGTGCGAAGGTGATATTTTCCCTATCAGAAAATTTGTGAACAGAGAAATATCCTTCTAGTAGATTTAACCATTTTTTTGAGGTATCTGCATCTATCTATCTTTCAAATACGGGAATATCAAAATCAACTTGTACCTTGAAGGGAGAGGTTCCTCCAAAGTGTTTTCTTGATGAAGATGTGCATGTTGTTATTGGTAGGCATTGAAGGATGTGGGCAAAATTCTCCATCATTTTGTCCCTATGTCGCATGAGAGCTTGCTCAAGCAACAGGGTAATAAATCTTCTGCTCCGTCATTTTTCTTTCTTCTGCCATAGAGGGTTTCTTGGGCATGCAAAAGCGATTTTCCTCAAGAGAGACAAGCTCAAGACCCAACTTGCTATACTCGAACCTCATCGGGGACATGCACTGAAAAACGATCAAGAGCAGCCTGCTCTGATACTATTGATCCAGATTATTTTCGGAATGAAATGAAAACATAGATATTACAATGAAATACACATAAATATTTCTAGAAATGGAGAAATACAACAATACGTGATTTATATTAATGAAAGAAATGTACAGAGATTGTAAAAATACAGAGTGCAAGACTTGCTAGAATGGTGGCAGCTTTATCTCTAAGAAGAGATGTGATGGCTATGCTCATTCACAAGAAGATGATTACAATGAGATTCTAAAGGCCTTTTTATGATAAACATGAATTCCAAAACCCTAGACATCCAAAAACCTAACCCTAGGAGATGAAGCGCCAAAAGTCTTGTCGGCCCCGTTGGGGTAAGTTAGTACATCAACTTTTCAGGGTCGTAACTTTTGCATACGATCTCTGTTTTAGGCATGTGTAACACCCTGTTTCCCCCAAATTTGTAATTAATCCTAATACAGGAATTACCATGCTAAAGCATGATGAAAATGTGAATGTATGATGTGAAGGGACCTTATGAAGAAGGTCGATAAATGTAAATAACATTATGAATTTATATTACAGAACTGCTGGGAGGGGATGTGTAGAAAAAGAGACCACGATGGTGGTGGAAGGCACCTGAAAAAGGGGCGTTAACTTCCACCAAGAATTAAAAATACCGTATTTGGACTCCACTGGCCCGGAGAACCAAAAGCAGCTCGCTGGCCCTGAAAATTAATGGCTCGTAGACTGGTAGGCGGATGTCTTGATGAGGGATGGGATGGTGAACCGCCCATCCGTAGGGACATCAGGCCTGATCAGTGTGAGGGAAATCGTGTCACACGTAACCTCGGGAGAGGATAAGGCGTATGGCTGAAACGATTTGAAGGGGGGCAGACGCGAGGGGAAACTCTGGCAATTTTTCTACGCAGAGTGAGTGATCGCAGGAGGAAGGATTGCAACCTTCGCTCCTGGGCACTGGCAGACGGAGAGACGCAGGTCTCAGGACATCGTGGTCTTAGCTCGGGGGTGGCTAGTGGTAAATCCAGTAGGAGTCGCTACGCCTACGGTTGGGTGGAAACGAGCACCCCTCTCAGCAATTGCTTCCATTGTTGAAGTTAGTTTGATAAGTATTTTGCTTATATCGCGTTTTGACATTTATATGCTGTCACATATGTTCATAGACTTGTATAATTGTAAATATCTCCTGTGTAAGAATATATGTGCAGTAATTGATAATGAGGAGTAGTTATTGGCTCATAGAG
>ML778233.1:101409-150566 GCA_009831015.1 Picea engelmannii | reverse complement strand
AAAGTCGGGGATCGGGAAATCGGAGTTCTCGAGGCCATGAGAACCAGGACATCATAAGTCCCGAAACCCCGAGAATCAATCCGGGCCGTCCGTCTGCGAGGACAGGTGGCAAAGGATCGGGTGCCATCGGAGTTTTCGATGGTGAGGAAAGTGTGCAGCAGGAAATCGCGATCCGCGATTTCCCGATAGGATCTGAGCCGTCCATCAGCGAGGATGCGTGGCGAGAGATCCCAGAAAGTCGAAGTTCTGCATATCGGAGTTTCAAGAGTCATGAAACTCTCGCACAATGGAATCGCGATTTGCGATTTCCCGATACAATCAAGGCCGTCTCTCTGGGGGACATATGGCAACCATCTAGAACCATCGGTGGTAGACCCCATCGACA
Source organism: Picea engelmannii (assembly GCA_009831015.1). NCBI lineage: Eukaryota > Viridiplantae > Streptophyta > Pinopsida > Pinales > Pinaceae > Picea > Picea engelmannii. The sequence goes on along the minus strand of ML778233.1, from coordinate 150,181 downwards.
TTTCGGTAATCGGCGTATCGGGGATTTCAAGGACATGAAATCCCTGTATTGCGAAACCGCGATATGCGAATTTCCGACACCACCATAGGCCGTTGATCCAAGGGACACGTGTCGAGCATCCAGAGAGAATCGGGAATTGGGATATCGCGAGTCCCGGGTACATGTGTTTTGGGTCATCGCAAATGTTGAAACCCCGATGGAGGGTTATACGGTTGTAGTCATATGATAAGTAGTCATATGGACCATGGTATAGCCAAAGGGGCTAGCCAGTGTAAAGGCGCGTCGAGAGTCTAGGGGACTTGTGCGCCATGACATTGAGAGGCGCCAAACCCCGACAAGCATTAAGACTATGGTCTTGTGAACGTCGTGGTCGTATTGACCAGGACTTAGCCCAGAAAGCCAATGCGCTAAGAGCACATCGGGGATCAGAGGATCGGGAGTTCCGAGTACATGTGCACCTCGGCACCACAAACTCCGAAACCCCGACGAGAAGCTGTCGGATGGTCATATAGGAATCGGTCATGTGGATCCAAGGCTTAGCCGAGTGGGGCTGAGGCAACCAAGGAGTGAATAAGAGATCGGTGATCGGTGATTGAAGTTGTCAAGACATCATGGGTGTCAAAACCCCGATAGAAGCAACCCCGAATCCCGATATTGAACCAGGGATTCAGCATTTCGCTAACGTAGGCTTCTGGGGATTTCTCAACTATGGGAGATTAACCCAAAATTTTTAAAAATTGATAGTGGGTGTGTTACAGCATGTGATAGCCCGTTGGAAGGGTCTTTTCGAGAACAACGCGTTATGTTGTCAAACTCTAACTCCGTCTACAGTTTGATTGTGGAAAGCCAAGAAAGCATTGTTTATGGCCCCAAAACGGATCTGGAGGTACAAAAAGATGTAGTTACATGAAAACTTCCAAAATAAGTCAGTTGGAATAGGTGGGCGGCCACCAATATCCACCTAGGTGCTATGTAGGGCTTCAGGACAGCCCCAAAAGTGCAAGACCCACTATTACAAAGAAATGTCCCCATTACATAGAAACGTGTTGAACTAAAAACTGTCAAGATGAGCCAATTGGAATTTGGAACAGGTGGATGCCCACCAATATCCACCTGGATCATTGATGAATGGGTCTAGACCATGAGCCTCTTCGATCGAGTGAATTTTCCTTTCCTTGAGGATAATTCATAAGACCTTTGTGTTCTCCAAAGCTATACCTACAAGCCATTTAGACAACTGTTTCCAAATTATCCAATTAGTTTCTAATCCATCCTCCTTGATTATCTGGTAATGGTTAAGGTGCTCCTATAGGTTTGTAAGGAAGGTATCCATGGCTTTGTGTAGACATGGGATCATGCTCAACTTTAGGTTTTTCTACCAGAAATCATCCCATACTAATGATGAGTTCACATTTATAACTTCCCAAAAGCACCATTGTTGAACAAGATGTGTATTTTTCCAAAGATTGTTCCATGTCATTCATCCCACGTAGGTAGTATTCATTTCAGTGAGGTTGTTTTCTTCAATGTTTAGGGCATATTTCTTCCTCAAAATCTTACTCCATAACTCATTTAAACATTTTAGCCACGAACACCAAATTTTATTGCTAATGCTTTGCTCAAAACTTGGAGGTTTGGAATTCCTAGCCCTCCAAGGTGCTTAGGGAGGTATACCTTGTCCCAGGCAACCAATGCCCATTTTTTTCATGATTTGACCCTCCCCAAAGAAAAGCCCTCTGCAATCCCTTGATGGTTTCAATGACCTTAGGAGGGACTACCATCACCAAAAATGGATAGAAGGGCATGGCTTGCAACACTGATTTGATTGGAAGAACCATTATTGAAATAGTTAAAAAGTGAAAGGTCTAGCAATTTATTTTTTTCTTTAGTTTGATTCAGAGGTCCTCCGATGAGTGATTTTTGAATGCATTCTCAATCAAGAGGGGGGGGGGGGGATAAGTATTTAGAGGGGAGGATCCCTCATTGAAATCCTAAGATTTTGACAATATTATTTCCAATGGCTTTATGAGTATTAAAGAAGAAGATATGGGATTTACCTTGGTTTATTTGAGGCCTTGAACTTGTTAGAAAAGGTGTCCATGATTATTTTAGTTCCCTTGCTTCCTTTTTTGTCACGACTCCTAGCAACATTATGTTATCTACAAATTGGTGGTATGTGAGAGGTTCTAAATCCCGAGAAATGTTGTTGCCTTTCAAAATGCCTTGGTCTTTGGCCCTACTTCGACTTTGGTCCAAACCTCTTGCCATTGATATAAAGAGGAACAAAGATAGAGGGTCTCATTGCCTTGTTCCTCACGAGGGATCGACATGGATGAAGGGAGGTCCATTAATGAGAACAAAAAAAATTTAAATAATTAAAATGTTGAGGATATAAAACTTTTTATCCAACTTGTCTACTCGTTGCAGAATCCAAGAGCTAGCGACATCCTTGGCATAAACTCCCTATTGAGTTGGTAAAGGGCTTTCGACATGTCAAGCTTTATCATCATGCCCAACATCTTGCTATTTTATAAAGAGTGGATGACCTCATGCATGCTAATGATTCCATCAAATATTTTTCAACCCTTTATGTAGTCCCCTTGTTCTCGAGAGGTTATTTGCATCATGTGGGGATTTAGATGGTTGGTTATAACCTTGGTTATAGTTTTATAAACTACATTACAAAGGGAGATTGTTATGAACTTATCCATTTTATTTGCTCCTTATTCTTTGGGGACGAGGACAAGGAAATTGCATTGAGAGCTTGAAGGACACCGCCTAACTTTCATGAATCCCCAAAAACTTCCCATGCATCTTTACCCACCATTGATCAATAGGATGGAATAATTTTGTCATGAAACCATTTGACCTAGGGGATTTACTCGCTACCATTTCCTTGAGTGTGTAATCTTATATTTAGAGGTTGTTTCCCCCATCAAAGTGGCGCTTTGTTCACTTTTCATTGGGCAAGGGATATTGTTGGTTACAACAACAATTGATATTGGGTGACATTCCTCATATTTCATCATTAGGTCATTATAGTATGTATAGATTTCCTTCTCAATGTATCCATGGACCTTCAATTATCCCTATGCACATTATTTAGCAAGAGGAGTGTCTTATAGTTTCTCTAGTTGATTGTTGAGTTGTGAAATAAACTAGTGTTCTTGTCCCTTTCCTATAACCAATAATTTCTTGATGGATGTCTTCAAGGTTTCTCCTCTTGATAAGCTCTAATATCCATATCCTTTTGTAGAGTATCCTATTGATGTTTCAAATCAACTGTCATACCTCCAACCATAATCTCCTTTTGGACATCTTCCATCTTCTTTTCCAAATCTCTTTTGGCCCAAAATATGTTTTCAAAAAACTATTTATTCCATGCCTTAAGTTTTATTCCAAGGCTTTTAAATTTTTGTTATAAGAAACATATATTCATGCTTGAAGTTCCCCCTCCCCCCCCCACTAGTCCTTTATGTTGATTAGAAAATTCGGGTGAGTTAACCATACTTTTTCAAAATGAAATAGGGGGTGGTCTTTAGAAGAGCCTCGACTATCCCATTTTAGTTTTCTTGACTAATGATACAATCTCATACTTGGATGAGTTTCTACATCCATGAATATCCATTAACTCAGGAAATATTCTGATACTAAGAGTCAATCAAGGCAGACTGCAACCTGCTAAGGGCTATCTCATATGTTGTTCCATGTGTGGCATCCATTACTTGTTTGTATGTCAATCATATTTTCAAAGTGCATGTTGTATTCATCAAGTTGATGAATGCCTCCCCACTTCTCTTTCAAAGTTGTAATCATATTGAAGTCCCCCTTAACAATCCAAGGTAGATTTTGGAAATTGGTTCCCTGTGCTTATAAGGAGTCTAGAAACACATATTTGTGAGTAAGGATAATAGGTCCATAAACATTGGATATTGTTCTTTTTTCCTTTGATCTTATTTCTCTAGAGTTTGTTGTCACGAGTATGTTTAACATTGTAATATCCCATAGAGTTACCTTTGTCAAATTCCACGGGATTTTCATTCCTCCCAAGAATCCTTCATAACTGATTGCCTCAACTTTACAACCCTACCAAATGTTCTTTGCAATCATCATCATTTTCTTTTTATCTCACTTAGTCTCGTGTATCATGATAAACTCTAGTTTTTCCATCATCGGTTTATTATTGAGCCTCCTTTGTTTCTTTATCGTGTTCAACCCATGCACATTCCAAGATATTATTTTCATTTTAAACGATGGGTTGGGAAAGGATATATCCTCCATAATCACCTTGGTTTTTCCTTAATGAACCAATTATGCACCTTTCTCTTCTATCTTTTGTTTCAACATTCTCTCTCTCCTTTCCTTTTCTCCTCCTTTCTTGATTTTTGAGGTTTGAGATTATTCATTTTGATGCCCAAAATATTTTGTTGTCCTTATACGTGACTTGTAGTGGCTACGTTGCTTTTCCCCTTGGATAGTTCTTATTGTAAATATTGTATCTGCTTCTTTGTTAAATTCTCTAGATCTGATCTTTTCTATATTTTTCTAGGAGTGACAAAATGTCTACATCTACCATCTCCACACCCTCCCTTCAATCCTCTATTCCCTCCTTTGATTCCTCGTGACCTCCCTCTTCCACTTTCTTTCCAATTTCTCCCTCCATCACCTTATCTTGTAGCATTGGTTGACTTTGAGTTGCCTCCCCTTTGTCATTTTCAATTGTCCTTCTTCCAAGGGAGGCAACTCAAAGTCAGCCAATGCTATCAAAGGGGAGGCAACTCAACTGTAATAGACAAGTATTTTTGTACCCTGTATAATTAAACTATAACTTAAGGTTGAATTTTCCTATGAATGATTTAGGGACATGCATATTTGTATGATGATTAGATGGGTTATTTTATAACATGGGTATTTGATGTATTTATTACAAGTCAAAATACCTGCTATTAAACTTGTATAAAAGTTGTGATATGTGACTGTTGTCATGGGTTTTTATCGTTGTAATTATCCTTGAAATTTTGTTGCCGGGATTGTGAATTTCTATCATGGTAATGACCGTTGGAACTATACTTGTACATAAAGCACTGCGAGAACTATCTAGAATGGTACAATTATGGGCATGCATAGAGTCTGGTGTCTATACGACCCTTATATATATATATTTGGCTTTATGTATATCCCTGCACATATGTGAAGCTTTTACCATATGATTCATTGTTATCAGGGATGAAATTATGGCTTGATGCAGTTTAGCTCGGGCTAGAGATATCCTGTATAGGTATGGACTATTCATAGTTCGAAATTTTCATTAAAATGGATAAGAGAGAAAACCTTAGCCTACCTGAATAGAAGGTGTTGTTTCCTTGAAGGCCTGGTAAGCCTTATACTTCTCCTAGAAGAAGTTCAGAGCCACAGATCCAGAATTGTATTAACGAATTCAAGATATCCTATGCTTTGCCTTAGATGAATCACAATCATCAATTTGGCATGGAGTTTTGATCCTGGCCGACGATCGAGGTCCCTCTCGTATGAGAACTTATGAAGGATCCATAACTGTTAATAGTCGTTGGATCCATCGGAGAAACTCTCATAGGACTCATGATTGTTGATCGTAGTAGGGGCATTGGAGTAGCCGAGGAATATGGTGCTCCGATGAAAGAAACTCCAAGAAGCCTTCTCCACCATTAGATCTATTAGGGTAAGTATCTACGTTTGGTCGAGGAAAAAGGGTGACATCATGATTTACGTCACACTGACAGAGAAAGCTTATGTGTACGATGGGAACACGTGCTGGCCTATAATTGGTTGAGACAATAGAGGATATGTGCCCTCATGGAGTTCAAACCTTAATAAGTTCTTTAATAGGGGGGGTAAGTTTGTAGCCTGCGGAAAAGGAATGACAGGTGTAAAGTGTAGGCGAGGGACTTAGAAGCATGACAGGTTCATGAAGATTGGAAAGGTGAGATGAATGGGTCCGCGAGTCCGCAAACTTGCAAACCCGACAAAATCACAAAATAATCTGAGTGTTGAGTGTTAGAAGAGAGGAAGGGACTTAGATGAGTCTACGAGTCAGTGAATCCACCAACCTACGAACCCGACAAAATCACCGAATAATATAAGTGTTGAGACTTCTCAGATGGACTTGTGGAGGGAAGGTACATAATTATACCTCTGCATGTTCACTAGTCCATGAGTCTGTATAGATGGAAAAATGGTATAGTGTTGAGACTTCTCGGACGGACTTATGAAGGGGAGGTACAAAATTGTACATTTGCGAGTCTGCGCAGATGGAAAAATGGTTAAGTGTTGAGACTTCTCGGATGAACTTATGAAGGGGAGGCACAAAATTGTACGCCTGCGAGTCCGCGTAGGTGGAAAAGTGGTTAAGTTTCGGTACTTCTCGAACGAACTTATGAAGGGGAGGAAAAGAGTTCTGCATCCACGAGTCCGTAAATGAAAAATAAGTTAAGTGTTGGTGGGGGGTTCATGAAAAGTATGAATATAGACCATGAGTCCGCAAGACCGCCACCTGCTAGTCCGTGAATACAGTGAGGTGACTAAGTATGGTAGAATACGTGGACCATGGAAAGGAAAAGCGTATGGTGGATGACGCAGCTTTCCAACAAGGCGACTAGGATGACATTAGGACGAAAAATGCCCATTACTAACAAGATGACAAGCTGAGTGGGGTTCCACCATGGTAGGCTAGGCTAGTGCCACGTTAGGACTCGGGTGATGCCATGTCAGTTGGCACGGACAACTAAACGTCAAGTGGATGCCACGTGACAATAAGAGAGATTTTGTCTATGTAAACCCAAGAACCTCGGGATGTCATAGCTTTTGTTCTAGAGCTTAGTTCTAAGTGAAATTACTGACCTTGGAAAGCTCTTGATGAGCATAAGAGGATGGAACTATGATAGAGAATATTTAAGGTTGTTAAGAGAATAAAAAATTTAATACCCCATCCCTTAAAAAGGTACTTAAGGGGCGGGGCCTGTTACAATTGACACCATTTCCTTCTCCTTCAGGCTAACTATGAGAGAGTGGAATTGTTTATATCTTTCAAGATGGCATTGGTAGTTGCTTTCTATTAGTTTATGCAAACTTACACTTGCTTTGGATTTATGTAATGCCTTCTTTATTTGTTTCCTCCCTTGATTTTTACACCAAGACCACCGAGTTGAGAGGGTACTCCCTAAATAAGTGATCATGCTCATGGTACTTTCAACATCATAACACCACATGCTGGTAATATAACGTTTGTATCTACTCCACTTCTTAAAAACTAATATAGATTGATTATGGAAGATCTCTAGAGACATTCATATAAACATAGATTTGAGTGTAAGATGTGTACTTACCCTTCTCGATGAATTTTGAGATTTTGAAAAAAATTCCAATTTGCTCCAGTGTTTGTTCTTCCCAGTATTCTCGTGGTAATGAGCAAAGGCAAATCCATATCAAGATTTGTGTGAAGTCTTCCTGTCTTGGGATGAACCTCTCCATCTAATATTTGAGATGCAAGGCAACTGAGTTGAAGAAGTAAGGATCCTCCTTATAGGCCCTCTCCTTGTCCCATGTGTTTGTAAATATCCCTGTGAAGGATCCTTTAGACCCCAATTTGAGATTTACTTCTCCATAGGTTTCGGTCTTGTATTTAACCACCAAGTGAGTGCTTGTTTAGTGGGACAAATTCCTTGAACTTGTTGATAACAACATGGTCATTCGTATACTAGATGTAGTCTCCCACTTTTTTGGATGTTACTTGATATCATCGGTTCTCAATTGTTTTTGTCATAAACATCCTTTCTTCTTTTTATCCTCCATATGTTTGGCTTTATCATTCCCATTTTTGTTGGTTTCATGTAATAGTCCAACTCAAAATGAACCAGTTGGGAGGGTGATTACTTGATGGGAAATCTCTCCAAGTCATTCAACTAGTTCAAGAACAAATAAATACAATACAATAAGAAATGGAATAATTAAATACCCCCACTCCCATGCCTCGATGAAGACCAACTCCTAGTATATACTAGTGCTCCATTACAACAATGTCAATATGGGGTTGAATGAGGCCCAATGGTTGATTTCCCACCCAACCAATGCAACACTTGAAGCTAGGTGATGCCCCCAAGCAATGCTTAATCTCATTGAGAATACAAGCAACACTCCCAAAGTGCTATACATAGATCAACTCACTCTACCTAGAGAATCTCAACAATGGGTCATAAGTCTCATTGAAATAATATTTGTATTGTGGAGCCTCTGGACTTACAATATCCCCATGCCTATCAGGGTTATGGTGTGCAAGAATACTTCCACTATAGCCCCTGGTACCTCAATATCTTCAGCTATGGATTTCCACTCTAGCTCCCATTATCGCAATACCTCCATTTGTTTAGTTCTTCTGCAACGACACTTCTACTGTAACTCCTAGTATCTCAATACCTCCAATTGTGGAGTCTTAAGGACCCAAATCAATTGCATGGCTCAATAATGGGCATTAATAGCTCCAATGGTTAGGTACACCCCTAGCCTCTTCTAGTCACTTGGAAAAAGCCATAGTAGTTTTTAGATTGCTCCCATGTATCATAGATCAAGACAATCCATCTTTCTCAAGGCAACAATCAACAAGTATTCGATCTCCTCACTCAAAGCAAGCTTCTTCCTTTTTATCATTTCAAAAGGTAACAATCTGTTCCTAAGAATGTTTTTTGGCTTCCTAATCCCCTTTTCCAAGGTTACACTTGGGGTGAAATTGGGTCTAGGAGTAAAAATACTAAGGTCATAAGATGGTTATTTAGTGAAATAAACTCATCCCTCTTATTTTGGTAACCCCAAATCAACTTAAGAATCAAATTTCAAGTACCATAGATCAATATTTCCATTCCCAAGTTTTGCAAGGTGCTATCCTCTAGGTTGGCTATCCTTGTTGGACAAAAGTCCATTCCTTGGGTATCATTTCCACCACATGATTAACATTCACTTGGGTTTCTCCCCACACACAACCCAAGTTAGTGTGGATCTTGGGAAACATAAATCTACAATAAAGGTTAATTCCTCCAAAGAACACCATATTACTTCAACGAGCCATCTAGTCATAGAAAGACATGGATCAACACATTGTATCTTTCAACTCTCGATATAAACCTCTTACTAATGCATGGATTCCAATCATAAATGATGCATCAAAATAATAATTCATAAATGAGTACATAAAATCATAACATTATCCCATTGTACTAACTAACGAAGGGTACACATGAATCACAACCATAATAAATAATATCAAATATCCTTCAATCACAAGGAATGCACATCATGCCAATCGATGCATGGATCATTAAGTGATATATATTAGTTATATCTCCTAACCAAATGGAATACCAAGCCATGTGAAAGTAATATTGATCACATAAAATCTATCGCATCCACAATACAACGTTTCCTAGTCAATCAATTAAGTAATCATCTAGGATAACCATATGAGATTCATCATTATCTTCAACATATTGTTCTAGTATTCACCAAAATAAGATCCTAAGAAGCATGAAGTAATAAGGAGGTCCACCACCAATTGCGACGAGAGAGTAAACAAGCAGAAAGCACCGAGATGGGTATTACAATGCTCCCCCACACAAAGGGCTATGTCCTTAGAGCTAAGTTATCATCAAAATAGGTAAGAAAAAAGTTCTCTAATCAAATGAAATAATGACATAATCAGTCATAAGATAATTATAGTCCCAACATTTGCAATAATAACATATTTCAGTTATATGAGATAAATAACCTCTCTGAAAATAATGGTTAGTCTACATAACATGATAATTTTCTAAAGAACATGTTCAAAGAAAAGATCATCTGATTGAGGTTATATGCACTAAGCAACCACATGACTTATGATAACTGGAAGTGCAAGATCCACTAAAATTAACACCACACTTAGAGTATTTTCATGTTATCTACCAAAAAAATAACAATGACTCATGATGTATGTAAGGGATCAAGTGATGCCAACACAATAAGTTGAAGGTGTCACATTGTTCCCTGTTGTGCTCTCCTCGGTTTTCAACTCCAAATCAAGCAATAATACTAAATACGGATAAAAATCAACACATTCAAGTATAACCCCCACATGCACCCTTGAGCTCATAATATCACATAAAAAGCATCAATGTAATGTTACCTCAAAGTCAAGGCCAAGTCAAAGATGTTAAGTGACATTAGAATATTAAGAGTAGGGTTGGGTTTTACATTTCACCCTTCCCTTTGTTGTTTTTACTGCCTCTCTCGTTACTGGTGCCCTACTTGGCCCGCCCATTCTGCCTCTTCGAAGGAGATGGTTGTAGGACCCCCTTGGTGGAAGCCATAACTTCCATCTCTAGCGTGGGAAATCATTATTGCACCCTAAGCCCTCGTTGTTGCACCAATAGGCACTTTCTATAGCCCAATATGAAGGAGAGGTGTAACTCCTTTTGTGCTCAACATGGAGCTGACACACACACACACACACACACATAAAATAAAAAATTCAATGTCGACCATAAATTAAATATCTCAATGTTTGTTTTAAGTAAAATATTTCAACATCAACTTTCTATAACATACATACATACATATATAAAGTAATTGAAAGTAAAAAAAAATCCTCATGGTTAAAATATTTATGTTGGTGTGCTACTTACCACGAGGAAGATGTGTAATTTCTTATGTGCCCAACGTGAGTTAATAACAATCGCGTGAGAGGTGCATTGATGTCAATGACAATGCACTATAAAATGATTTGGTGCATTGATTTAGTTCATTATTTTTTAATGGTATAGTGCATTGATTTGAGTGATACTCTACTTCAAAACGAACAAGTTGCTCGTTTTAAGTAACTATTATGTGCACTATCATTATTAATATGCTAGATGCAAGAGTGAACCACATTACATATTGGGATGAAAGAACATGGACTAAAATGTAAATAGGAATACAAGAAGCATACTGCCAAAAAACTAAGATAATACAATGCAAATAAAATGAACTTTAGTAGAATATGAATAGAATATAGAAACAAGGTTGTGTGGCAGCGTAGTCCCTGCCAATGAGCTTACAAAGTAAATCGTGGAATGAATTGTAAATGACGGAAGTGTTCAGTGCAAAAGGTATATCACGGAAATGTTGTGTGCAAAATGTATATCACGGAACATAGAGAATAAATTTTGTTAGCGTCGAGGCACGACCCCGTGGAGCAAAGTAAATTGTGGAAAATGGGGTCGAATTGTAAATGACGGAAGTGTTCGATGCAAAATGTATATGACATAAATATTGTGTTGAATATGTATATCATGGAACATCGACCCCGCAGAGAGATAGGAAACTGCAGCAAAGATGTGGCAAGCAACATGAAGCACAGGTGGTATCCATGCAGTAAATGACGCTTGGCATGTAGAGAACCATTTATTTTTTGAAAGTATATAACAAAATACAATTTGTTCATAGTGGAAGAAAAACTTTGGAAATTTATCCATGCAACAAATGACACTTGGCATGTAGAGCACCATTTATTTTTTGAAAGTATATAACAAAATATAAATTTGTTTGTCATATAGACTGGTGAAAGATAAAAATGTATGAAAACATAAATTTAAACGGAGATAACAAAACAATTTTATTTGAAATATGTCAAAAAATAAAGTTTGTTACATACCACTGGAAATTTTGAAATATATAAAAATATAAAAGTTTGTTACATATTAATGGAAATTTCAATGCGTTTGTCATGTAGACTGGGATTGGGGCTCCCGCGGACCATTAGAGAAATATGTACAAGAAACAAGAATGTAGAAAGAAGATAGAGTGCAATACCTGCAAAAAAAAAAAATTCAAAGGTATAAGTGTTTGCCTAGACATTTCCATTTAAAAAAGTGGAATAACTGGGTTGATAAACAAAGCAGGATGCGATCAGTCCTGGCAATTGCCTGTTGTCTTTCGTCGACAGCCTGCTTCAATTCCCTTTTAAGCCATTCTTCAATGTAGCTTCTCATTGGGGCGACAATGATCTCATTCTGGATTTTTATGTTGAAAATATCATTTTCTAATTTCCGGAAGTCGATAGAAAGATTACACAGAGCCTGATGAATTTTGTCATTCTGTACTGAATAGTTGAGTAGCCAGTCGTCGACGTGAGCTTGATCATATTCAAAGATGTTGTAAAACTTTTGCATAGACAACGCCTTAAACATATCAACCTGTTTATCAAACTCTTGCCTAGTTAAGGGCAAGGAGTTTGTGATTAAGTTGGGGTCTTAGAAGTCGTTGGTCTTTCCGGCAAAGTTTATTCTTGACAGCCTTGTGAATAATTTATCTTTCTTTGATATGGCTTGTTCACATGACTGAACAATGAGATGCAGGTTCTTCACTTTTTCTTTCCAGCATGCATTTAATTGACCGATCCGGTTTTTGGATGGAAGATCTTGTTGTCTTCTTTTTGTTTCTGTCATATTGTTGACAATGGTGCCAAAAGGAAGGACCATCTTTAAATAGAAATTTTCTTCATCTTTTAACTCCACCTGCAAATTTTCGAGCAAACTATGTGCCATGGTTCCAAGGGAAGTAATGGTTTGTGATGTTTTCCATGCCTCGGTAACCAGTTCCATTCTTTTCTTGATATTATTGTCCACATATCCTCGACAGGATGCAAGGAGGCTAGAGGATGCTTTTAAGTTGGTTGCACGGGTGGCATGCATGGCTATTGCCAAAGGATTGACAAGCAATGGCATAGGAATCAAAGCCTCTTCCAATTCCTTGACCCAGTCCTTCAGTTTGGCATTCTCAGCTTCGATGCCTCCAATGGAATCATGAAGTGCATCTTTGCTCGCATTGTGAAGTTGACAGATTTGGGACGACCGCATGTTGGCAAGGTCAACCTCTAAACGAGATTTTCCTTTCTTATTTTTTACATATTTTTTCTCAATTATCAATTTTTTGGACTGGCTGTCAAAAATAACACTCTGGAACACGAAGGATTTATCTTTGTCAAAAATTTTGGTATCGGATATGTCCATTGGACAACTATGTTGGATGGCATCTCCGAGCTGATTAAGGTAGTGTAGCATGTTACCCAAATCAGTGTCAAGTTCCATGTTCTCACTCTGAATTTCCGGCTCTTCTGTCTGTCCCACATTTTTTTTCTCTTCTTCTATACTGGAAGCTTGTGAGAACTATCAATTTTAGAGTGAGGAGGGTCAGTATCTCCTCCTCCATTTGAAGAAATCTGAGTTGCTTTGTTGCTGTGGTGGGCAGTTGGAGCGATGCTCCAGGATGTCATACTTTTTTTAGTGTTATTTATCAATTGAACATTCTTGTCACCGGGGCCTTTCCCCTGTTGCATGTACAATTTTGTGCAGATTTGCACTGTGTCTAGGTCGCCCAAATCAGAAGCAGGAGCGTTGCCGCCGATGTCTCTGTTTTCGGGTAGGTGTTTTTTGAAAAAACAATCGTTGAGGCCAAGTGTTTGTAAATTTTGTCGAAAAATATTATCGGGGTCGAATCCTCTTATGATTTCAGCATATTTCATGTTGAAGATGCTAGAATGCGCTGCGAATTCGTTAATTTTGTTGACGTTTTTCAATACGAACTCCCCTACTTTCCAAGGCAGAGGAATGAACTATTTTTTTTTTCTTCTTTGGCAATAGATGCAACCAATAGTTGTATTGTCATGCAACTTCTGCAACAAACATTATGTTCGTAATGTGACATGGAAGGAGAGTAGGTTTTTCCGTGGAGCCAAAAATTATGATCACAGTGTAATTATCCAAATGTTCAAGTGTTCCTTTCCTGTCCAAAAAACTGGTTGCCTGTTCAGATATGTGGGGAGCATCTTCTTCTAACAACAAAACTTTGAAAACAGACACGAAGCCATTAAAAACCTCATAAAAACAGTGGGAAGCCTTGTGCTTCCACAAGGCCTGGTACCATAACGTTATTGGGTTGAATTCCCAGTTGACATTCTTGGACAGAGACAGTTGTGGAAACTGACAGCAATGCGCTATCGCAAAAATTAAGTAGGACGACATATAAAATTTATTTTCCCTTTTGAAGCTTGACAATTGGGAATAGATTTCATGGGAAATTAACTTGCCCCAATAAAAAATGGCTTGTTCATTGACTGTGAAATACAAAATATAAAGAGCCATCCGAGACACAGTTGATGTGGACTCTTGTCTCGTTATTCTTGTTAACAACCAGGCAATTTCACAGAATGGATTTCTAAATGAACTAACCTGCAAGCTTGTGATATCTTCAGGAACTAGAATGGGGTCTTCCAATAAATAGGGCAAGAGGTCCAACCCGTTATTATGCTTTGCTAGGAACTGTTTGCAATCTTCTCCTTTGAACGTCAATGTTGGCTCCGACAATCTTAACATCTGGCGGAATACCTGAGGTGACAAAGAAACAAAAGAGCGGTCCCGCAGTGGAATATTTCTTTTGTTTGAAATAAATTTATCGACGCACCAAGAGACCAGGTCCTTACAGTCAAAAACCTCAGGGACACAGCCTGCACGAGCAATCCCAGAGGTCCAAATTACTTGGTTCTCTGCAGCAGAGGTTGAGTAATAAGAATATGCCCTGGACCACTGGAAGTTCTAGTCCTCGCGCTCGAAGATGTTCATTGTATCTCCACAGAACTGTTGTCGAGCTGATGCCATAGGTTTATGAGAACGTTGGTTTGTTCCAAACGATGGTTGAAATGAACACTTAGAGCCGATAATGTAACTCTGCGCTAAATCTTGGTTAAATGCTTATGAATGGGAAAGCTCCTCGAGCCTTTCATTGATTAATGACAATCTGTATGGGTGGTGCATGATGAATTGTTAGCAGTAAAGCTTACTTATTGCATATTTAGAAATGCGAAGGTGTCGGGTATGACGAAGAGCAATTAAGAATTGGAGGTTTCGTAAACGTGCCAAGGCGGCGACGTGCGAATGACATTTCATGATTTTGAAATCAACACTCGGAAGGGATAATATAAGCCCCAACAAATCTTGGTTTAATGCGCATTAATAGGAGATCTCCTCGAGCCTTTCGCTCATCAATGACAATCTATACAATTCGTGCATGATGAGCTGTCAGAAATAAATGCCAGTTATTGCATATTTAGAAACAAGACATGTATATATATAAACAATTTTTATTTTATTTTATTATAGACAAGTGTGAAGGTCACGGACATGATAGAGAGCAAGGAAAGAATGGCAAGGTCTGAAAAGCGGTTGGACGGTATTAAAAAAAAAGGTTACGGGAATACTCAGGAGAGGCAAGTGTTCCACGATCAAATTTTATGTATCAATTTTTTTTACTGCAAAACGTGTAAAATGGAAGAGAGCATGATGGGGCAGTTCAGCGGCCGGTTTTTATATTTGCAGAATTTTGGGAAAGTGGCTAAGTATGGAATAGGGAAATGATCGGGCGAACTCGTTCTCGGAAGCGAGGATTGAAATTTTCTTGAACGGACCAACCCGACGACGTGCAAATGACATTCCATGATGTTTGAAATTAGCGTTTTCTAATTGCATGCCTAGAAATAAGATCTTATATACAATTGCTAATTGCTAATTGCAAAAGGGCGCAAGCACAGGAAACAATGATTAGGAATTGAATATTTCTTGAACCGGCCAAAACGACGATCCATGAAAGAAATTCGAAGAGATGGAGAAGTATGGAAAGCAGACAAACTGACTTCAAAATGGGGTGACAATAGTTCCACAGAGGACGTGAGGAACCACAAGTCCGCCCACACGCGCAGCCAGATATTTTCGAAAAAATGAATAAGTGACAACAAAGATAAAGTTTAGGGAAAAGAGAAACATATATTTGTCTAAGTATAGAAGACGGAAAATAAGGGCCAATATATTCACATCTGTAACATATATCCCATTTTCTTGCCAAGATATATACTTGGAAAGAAGTGCGAAGGTGGCGGGCATAGAAAACAACGACTAGGAATATGATCCGCAAGTTTACTTGGTTCTTGGTTGTATGCTTCGTCTATCAATTTGTATATCGTGGAACTCTGAGTCATTTTTTTAGCCAGCCAACCCACAAGTCCGGCTGTCAATTTGTATAGTGCGAAACTCTGGGTGCTCTTTGTGGGACACGAAACTATAGAGGAAATGCTTTGCCCTTTAATATAGTTTATATGACGCAAATGCGGTATGGCTCATTTTAGCATTTTTCCATCCGTAAACAATGGCAATCTTGAGCCCACCATCCCTAGAGCCCGTGTGTTAATTTGTATATCGCGGAGCTCCGAATGCTGTTTGGAGGTCACAGAAAGATAGAAGTGAAATGTTGAGCGAGCCAGCGCGCAAGTCCGCCTGTCAATTTGCATATCGCAAAACTCTGGGTGCTACTTGTAGGACACTGAACAATATAGGGCCAATTTAGAGAAAGGGGAAGCGTTCAACGGTAATGCGTGAATCCGCCAAGCCGCCCAACCAGGCATTTTCGAAAAAAAAAACGATTAGGTAACTAGGAAGAGAAACTATAGGGGATAAAATAGTGGAAAAATAGAAAGGCCGAGGGCAGCTTTCGTAAGCGCGAATTGGTTTCAAAGAAGCCCCATTGTTGCAAAACCATCATTTTCTACTAATTGTCAGCAAATGCTTTGTTAAAGATTAGATTTTATTGCAACCTGTGCATGTAAGTATGTTCTTGATACATTCTTCCATGACTGTAACATATTAACTTAAGTATTAAACTTCATTTTCTACTAATTGTCAGCAAATGCTTTGTTGAAGATTAGATTTTATTGGAGCATGTGGGTGTAAGTGTGTTTTTGATACATTCTTCCATGATTGTAACATATTAACTTAAGTATTAAACTTCTTGCATTATGGGTTGTTAGCATTAAAACTTAATAATTGTATGTCTGGAAACAAGAATGACGATTACATTGGTATTGCTATGTTGTATCTGCATTACGAATAGAATTGAACGTTGGTTTGAAACTGTGTGTAATCCATTTTTTGTTTGCATAAAAGCTTGGTGGATTGACATAGTACATTGTCATATAATTGTTACATGTTCCATCTTACAAAAAATAACCTAAGTAAACACAATATCGAAGAACTACAAGACCACATAACCATGCCAATGAGAACAGGCGTTAAATCCATAAAAGACGTAGCAACAAAGACTCCAAGGCAAAAAAATTTAATAGCAAATCCATTTAAAAAAGAAGAAGAAAAACACTGAGTATTGTACATCTATCCCTAGAAATTGGACCCAGTTCTTCGGGCCAAAACATTGAACGTATCTGCCACAAACATAGGCACGGGATCTGCAGTATGCAGGATCCTTGTAGCTTTCTCCTCGATGAATCATCCTGTAGTAAAATTGATAGTTTTCAGAAGCTTCCCGTGACGAAGAAGATGAAAATCATTACAGGGCAAATGGAATAGCCCTTAACTGAAAGTTAGGACACAACTAGAAACTGCCTCTGCACAGTCGAAAAAACTTAAGGGACACAAGTTGCACGTGCAATTTCAGAGGCCCAAATTAGTCCATTCTGGGTGGAAGGAGATGACTAGCAGAAATATGCCTTGCAACAGTGAGAGTTATGGACTTGATTCTCGAAGATGTTAGTTGTATATCTAGAGAACAACACAGTAGTCCCGCAACTAAATAATTTTTTGGCTTGAAATATATCTCTGGGAACATCAACATATCATTTCTTTACAGTGAAACTCTTCTGCCCATAATGGACTAATTTGGACCTCTGGAATTCCTACTTTCAAGCTGCAAAGCGACTATTGCATTCAGCGTCGGTTTCTTTTCTGAAACTCCTTTTGGTGTTGTCAGGACCATCATCACTGAGCCGAGAAGTTCCGCCCCTTATGGTTGATTTCAATTTGGGCGCAGCACTGGGAACAGTCTCTGCATTGCCATCATCCATTGTCGCATCATCGCCCATCATATCATCTTCTTCCGGCTCAGAATCCATGACATCAACCTCTGCGCCAACCATCAATGCAACTGGGCAGGTTCTCAGACTAAGCAGGGTTGCCTTAGAATTCTTTAGCTTGAAATATATCTCTCAGTGTACCAAGGGACCATCTCCTTCTTTTCTCCTGGGTGGAGGGAGATGAGTAGTAAGAATATGCTCTGGAATAGTGGAACCTCTAGCCATTATGGCCGAATGTGTTTACTGTATCTGGACATAACTGCTGCCACAAGTTAACGAGAATTTTCGTTTGCTCCAAACGATATTTGAAATGAAAATTGGGGAGGGATAATATAACCCTCCGCAAATTATGGTTTGATGTGTATCAATGGAATATCTCCTCGAGCATTTCGTTGATCAATGACAATCTCCAGGGTTTGTGCAGAATGAGTTGTTACCATTAAATCTCACTAATTGCATATTTAGAAAAAAGTGCGAAGGTCGCGGTGATGACGAAGAGAGATGAAGACTTAGAGATTTCTTAAAGGCACCAACTCGTCGGTGCACAAAAACAGATTGCATCATGTTTGAAATGAATACTTAGAAAGGATAACACACTTCTTCGCAAATCTTTGTTTAATTCATAGTAATGACAAATCTTCTCCGTCCTTTCGGACATTAATGACAATCTTAACGGTTCCTGCAGGATGAACTACTTGCATTAAAGCTTAATTATTGCATATCTGGAAACAAGTACGAAGGTAGTGGCTAACCCGCAAAACATATTCCAAGAAATTCCCAAGTATGGAAAGCGGTCGGTCGGGTTACAAAAAAAAAGGGCAAAAGATATACCCAGGGCAGAAAATCATGCACCTAACCATTTTTCGAAAAACGAGTAAGTAAAGAAAGGGAAAGTAGAGAGAAAAGAGAAAGCGGATGGCAATTTTCGGAAGCGAGAATTGGTCTTAACAGTAACTATGGAGTGCATTAAACATGTTAACATGTTCTTCAATCAAGGAATAGGTACAACGAGCGATGTTTATAGTTTCCAGGATCTGTTTGTATAAGAGAAGCATCAAAAAGTTACAAGACAATCATTTTTTGGATGTTTAAGTAAAGTTTTTGTACTGTTAGCTTCACCACAAGTATAACAACGACGATTATGAATTTTAATGTCCTCTCGTTCATATGATTGTTCCATTAGACTTCGCATAGTATATATTCTTTTATTTCAATTTGTTTGCTAATTTGTGGGTCGCGGAAGTCAGGGTGTTGTTTGCAGGCTGCGAAACAATGGAAACACAATATTGAACTCGCCTATTCGGAAAACCGCGAGCCAAAAAGTTTGTACAATGTGAAATGAGGAAGCCATCGATCGGGCTGGTGATATAAAAGTAAGTGAAATCTGAAGACGTGAATCCGCCAACTTCCGCACCTAGAAATTTTCTGAAAAACGAGTAATACACACTAAATATGTACTATAAAGTATGAACATGAGATTTTATAGAGCATGTACGGATCCTGCATTCCATACTTAGCCACTTTTTGATTCGCGGGTTCTCGGGCTGGCAGGCTCAAAAATGGGCCTCTATTGTTCCGTGGCCTACAAATAGCACCTAGAATTCAGTGATATACAGATTGAAAAGCGGACCTGCGGGCTAGCTGGATCAACATTGCACTCCTATTGTTTCGTGTCATACAAACAACACTCGAAGTTCCGCGACATACAGATTGGCAGACGGACTCCAGGGCTGGCGGCCTCGAGATTGCGATTGTTTGCGGATGGTAATCCCTATCAACTATTTAACATTATCTAAAAGCATTATTTTCGATACTAACTTATTAATATTAAATATTGAAATTGTACAATTTAATTAGACAAAAAGGTTTGTACAATATGAAATGGGGAAGCGGTCGGTCGGGCTGGTGATATAAAAGTAAGTGAAATCTGAAGACGTGAATCCGCCAACTTCCGCACCAAGAAATTTTCCGAAAAAAATGAGTAATACATAATATGTACTTTTAGAAAGTACGGACATGAGATTTTATAGAGCATGTACTGATCCCACATTCCATACTTAGCCACTTTTTGGATCGCGGGTTCTCGGGCTGGCGGGCTCAAAATTGGGCCTTTATTGTTCTGTGTCGTACAAATAGCACCCAAGAGTTTCGCGATATACAAATTGACAGGCGGACTTGCGGGCTAGCTGGATCAACATTGGATTTCTATTTTACCGTGTCCTTCAAACACGAGTTGGACTGACGCCATATACAAATTGACAGACGGACTCCAGGGCTGGCGGGCTCAAGATTGCGATTGTTTACGGATGGTGATCCCTATCAACTATCTAACACTACCTAAAAACATTATTTTCAATACTAAAGTATTAATAATAAATATTGATATTCTACAATTTAATTACATAAAATTATTAAAGGATGATAAATATCTTATTTAAAAGAAAAACCCGCCTATTCAGAAACTTGCGTTCCAAATTTTTTGTATAATATGAAACAGGGAAGAGGTCGGTCGGACTGGTGATATAAAAGCAGGTGGAAATCTGAACATGTGTATCCGTTAAGTTCTGCACCTAGAAATTTTCCCAAGAAACCAGTAATACATACTAAATGTGTACTTTTATAAAGTATGGGCATGAGATTTTATAGAGCATGTACGGATCCCTCATTCCATACTTGGCCACTTTTTGGATCGCGGGGTCTCGGTCTGGCAGGCTCAAAATTGGGTCTCTACTGCTCTGTATCCTACAAATAGCACCCAGAGTTCAGCGATATACAAATTGACAGGCGAACTTGCGGACTTGATGGCTCAACATTGCACTTCTATTGTTCCGTGTCTTCCAAACAACACTTGGAGGAAACGAGCAATACATATTAAATATGTACTTTTATAAACGATGGACATGAGATTTTATAGAGCATGTAAGGATCCCTCATTCCATACTTAGCCATTTTTTGGATTGTGGGTTCTCGGGCTGGCGGGCTCAAAATTGGGCCTCTATTGTTCCGTGCCCTACAAACAACACCTAGAGTATCGCGATATACAAATTGACAAGCAGACTTGCGGGTTGTCTGGGTCAACATTGCACTTCTATTGTTCTAGGTCCTCCAAGCAGTAGTCAGACTTTCGTGATAGACAAATTGACAGACGGACTCTAGGACTGGCGAGCTCAAGATTGCCATTGTTTACGGATGGGCATCCTTATCAACTACCTAACATTATAAAAAAAATGATTTTCAAATACTAAATTATTAATATTAAATATTGATATCGCACAATTTAATTACATAAATTATCAATATTGAACCCATTGATCTGGTAACTCACCTATTCAGAAAAACCGTGAGCCAAAAAGTTTGTACAATATGAAATGGGGAAGCGGTCGGTCGGGGTGGTGATATAAAAGTAAGTGAAATCTGAAGACGTGAATCCGCCAATTTTCGTACCAAGGAATTTTTCGGAAAATGAGTAATACATACTAAATATGTACTATAAAGTATGGACATGATATTTAGTAGAGCATGTACGGATCTCACATTCCATACCTAGCCATTTTTTGAATCGTGGGTTGTCGGGCTGGCGGGCTCAAAATTGGGTTGTTACTGTTCCGTGCCCTACAAATAGCACCCAAAATTCTGTGATATACAAATTGACAAGAGGACCCGCGGGCTGGTTGGCTCAACATTGCACTTCTATTGTTTTGTGTCCTCGAAACAACACTCGGAGTTCCGCGATATACAAATTGACAGACGGACTCCAGGGTTGGCGGGCTCAAGATTGCGATTGTTTACAGATGGTGATCCCTATCAACTATCTAACACTACCTAAAAACATTATTTTCAACACTAAAGTATTAATATTAAATATTAATATTGTACAATTTAATTAGACAAAAGTTTTGTACAATTTGAAATGGGGAAGCGGTCGGTCGCACTGGTGATATAAAAGTAAGTGGAAATCTAAACACGTGCATCCGCCAACTTCCACACCTAGAAATTTTCTGAGAAACAAGCAATACATACCAAATATGTACTTTTATAAAGTATGGACATGAGATTTTATAAAGCATGTATGGATCCTTCATTCCATACTTAGTCACTTTTTGGATCGCGGGTTCTCGGGCTGGCGAGCTCAAAATTCACTCTCTATTGTTCTGTGTCCTACAAATAGCACCCAAAGTTATGCGATATACAAATTGATAGGCGGACTTGCGGGTTGTTTGGCTCAACATTGCACTTCTATTGTCCCGTGTCCTCCAAACAACACTCGAAGTTCCGCGACATACAAATTGACATACGGATTCCAGGACTAGCGGGCTCAAGATTGCGATTGTTTACGGATGGTCATCCTATCTAACATTATCTAAAAACATTATTTTCAAATACTAAATTATTAATATTAAATATTGATATTGTACAATTTAATTACATAAAATTATTAAAGGATGTTAAATCGCTTATTTTAAAAGAAATGAAGGAAAAAAAAAACAAAGTTTTTTTAAAATTCTATCACTGCAAGCATAACAACGATCAATTTGAATTTTAAGGGCCTCTTGTTGATATGATAGCACAATTGGACTTTGCACAATATACATTCGTTGATTTCAAATTATTCCAGGAGATTAATTTTACCAAGTTCATCGATCAAAGAAAAATGCTAAAACAAGCCACATACTACATTTGCATCACAACGCCATAGAAATTATCAAGTGGATTTGCGGACTAGTTGGCTAAAAAATTGCAATTCTATTGTTCTGTGTCCTCCAAACAACACTCGGAGTCCCACAATATACAAATTGACAGATGAAGCATACAACCAATAACCAATTAAACTCCAAATAGGGCGCAAGCAAGTTCCCACAAGGTTCCATAGAGCAGGACACATCGACCTTTGCATCAAACAATTTGATATACAAAGAAAAGACATTGTGGCATTCGTTTTCTCTTACATCTGGTATATGTACCCAGTAGAAAATAACCAGGGCCATGGGATATATGGGGTTTGCTGCCATGCTTCCCATTTTTTGACCGAACAATCTTATGTGCATGCAATCTCAAGTAGTCGAGTTCGATGAACATTGATCTGGATGTTGAAGAAATATTACAGAGACACATGAGGTATTTTCATTTCCTACCAAAGTTTGATATTTTTTTCCCTTCTTCAGTCGATATGCAAAATTGCATTGTCCTCATTTAAGGTCAATCTGTTGGGTATCCGAAAATCGCGCAACATGTAGACATTGCTTGCCTTTTTATGTAGATATGTTTCATACAACAATTCTGCCAACTTAGGAAGCACATTTTGTAACAGAGGCTGCCTAACCGTACAATGCACGGTTGTGTTGTCCGCGGTTCGGATGGCAGCATTGAGGCAATGTCCATATATATATGGACATTTTTCACTGCATCGTAGATAATCAATCATATAATCACTTATCAAAGCGGAGGTAGAAGCAGGAGAGTTGTATTTCGCACATATAGGTTCAAAGGGGGTCAAGTACGCATTCGATGCAACTAAAACACCTTCAACCTGGGAATTTGAGCATAGGAATTAATACATTGAACAATATAATACACAACTGCACCCCCCCCCCCCTTAAAAAATAAAAAATAAAATAAAACAAGCCACATAAATTTGGTGAAGGCTATTTGTATAAGCAAAGTGAGGATGATTTTGTGGATGTATACGCACACTAGTTATAGAGCTAGCTAGTTTCTTTAGATCCTGTACTATATCTCCTCGCAACTCCGTTACAAACATTGCCTGGGTTGTCTGAAAGATCCTTTCTCTAACATCCCTCTTCTTTGTTATATTTTTGAAGAGAATAAGTGGAATCTTCCCTCTATGCAATTATTGCTGCTCCATTGACAAAAACAAATTTGAATAGGTATCAAATAATTGCAACTGCAACATGAAACAGTGCAATATTTGTGTAACTTACTCGAGATACATGCACATGCGAAAGTAAAGGACAAAAGCGGGTATGGAAAGCGGTACCATTGCCTTGTCGTTGTCCGACTCTCCATCCTTTATATGGAGAATGTGTTGTGAGCCAAGTTTTCTCGCCAGTGTGACAACTGCGCCAATGGTTCCGATTGGGTAAATATCACTACTCTGTGCAAGCTGGCTGATAGTCGCGTCCGGGACGAAATGATATTCTGAATAAACAACGATAATTTTTTCCACAATACTTGTTTCGTTGAGTGAAATAATCCAATCACAATCACCACGGTCATATACTGTTTTAGGCAATATATTAAACTTTGTAATGGATATCCCATTACCTGACAATATCTTTTCTGCATGTTTCTGGACAAGCTGTGTAGAAATACTCAATGTCACTGTCATCATGGCCTCCTTGTTTGTCATGTCAGCACGCATAATGGATCTAGTTTTGTTTGCCTTGTCCAAATAGGTGCTATAGATGACCACTATGTCCCCGACGAACACTTGTCCAGTTCGGCGGCTGTTCAAGCCCTCTATTGATAGTACTTTGGGTGTTACAACTCTAGACCTGGTGACAATTTTTGAACGGGAAAACTAAAGCGAATGGTAGTGTGCATTTTTTTTTTGTATTCTTCTTTCACTGGCATAAATCTACAAGTACACGCATGGAGCCAAAGTTTTGCAACCACACCTCTTAGTCTGCAGAACATGCACTATGTTCGACGTCTCGCTTGTACTTGTTGATACTTCTTGCGAACTGCAAACCATGCATTGCAGATGACATCAACATATTCACCATGCCATAGATGAATAAACAGTTGAGGATATTTGTCTGGTAAACATACTAAGAGAAGAGCGTATGCATCTTTACCTTTGGCCTTGTCGGTCTGCTGATGTTTGGGATGACTGACTGCTCATGGCCATGTCACTAGTCCAACTTTTTCTGATGCAAGCATGTGCATATGAACATAAGGACTAAACAAGCATATGCATTGTATATTGTCCATCAGAAGGACTAAATAAGCGTAAAATTGTATGCATCTGGTTTTTTAACTAGAAAAATGTGTAACAATAAATAGGGCGCGAGGGTGGGGCACCACGACCAATTTATATATCGTAGACCCCCAAAAGCCAGGGGAGAAATCTTGAACTTCCAGCCCAACACCCGCAATTGACAAAGTGGGTAAGTATGGAATAAGGTAGAAGCACGACCATAGATGTGAAACCGTTAGTCCGTCAATCGACGCACCAAGGCATTTTCGGAAAGACCACTAAGAAGATCAATTAGAAAACAAAAGGGATAATAGAAAATGGAAAAAGTAGAAATAGGGAGGGCAAAAAGGGCCATTGTTGCCAAGCCATTGTTTTCAAGTCTAATATTATATGCCCCCAACCCGTTTGTATATTTAATTTACCAGTACAATTGGTATACCTTTTAAAAGATTGTACCACAAAACCCTCTGCTGTTGCACAAAACAATTCATCTTCCTGTCCAACCAACCTGTTTCTTTCAAGGTACCAACGTCGAATATGCAATGGACATGAAGACAAGTTAGTATGAACACATACATGTAAAAGAAAGAGAAACAAGTCTAATTATTCCAATGCAACAACAAGTAGAATACGCATAATGTATTATATTTGAAGGAAAAAAGGAAGGGGAAAAAAATAAAAATAAAAAAAGGTGCAAAGCAGCAGAACAAGCACAACAAATATACATACAGTAAATGAAAAAATGAACACTTGAATATGAAATAAGAGCACAAGTATCCATTTATGTAATTCCTCGGCTACATTCCCGCCAAACATTTCATCGTCCTCTCCAACGATTCTGTTTGTTTAAATGTAGCAATGCAGTGAAAACACAACGGACATGAAGTAGGTTAGTATGCAGGAATGCATGTAATGAAGATACAATAAACTAGGTGAACACATATACAGATAATAAATGAAATACAAAACAACGCAATATGAAATAACAGTACAAGCATGCACCTTTCTATATCCTCTTCAAGCGATGTAGTCAAGACTCCGTCGTTTTCTCCAGCTATTCTGTTTGTTTGAATGTGGGAACGCACAAAATATAATGAACATGAATGGAAACTGGTATGCACCGGACAACAAGTAATATGTACATACAATAAAAGAGACTCAACGAACAGGCTAAAAGATAGGCAGAAACATGAACCTTTGCGCTTCTCCATCCATAGTTGTGGATGTGTAATTTCTTTTTCCCTGCCCAAAATATATTACAAGCCACAAAATATTACGAAATTGCATGGCCGTAGCTAAACGATTTATGGTTTTCTGTGGCAAAGTATCCAGATATGCTTCCACCAATGGAAATACATGTTCTTTATCCTCTACACAAACTGTTGTGCCCACGATACAAGATTTTGGTTTTCTGTGGCAAACTAACCAGATATGCTTCCAGACATGGAAATATAATTTTGCAGAATCTTTGTTGTACATATCATATCTCAAGCACAAGACAAATTGTATTGTGGGAACACCAGTCTGTGTAAAGGACAAAGAGCATGTATTGTCATATGGGCACATTTGACCAAACATGGTTTTAAAACACAACCTGTGTATGCTTTATTTTAACAAAAAAACAACGGATATTGCAATTGCACATGTACTTCTTGAAGTATTTTTCATGCAACTATTTTCTTTCATGCCAACACTGAAGCACCAACAAAATCTCACAGCAGAACATATATCGACCTCGCCAAACAGGGCAAATAACATAACTGCATGTCGACTCGTGGGTGCAAGGGTCGAACACCGTAAAGCGGCCAAAAACAATAATAATCCCCCCCCCNTAAAAAAGAAAAACAACTCCAACCTTGCAAATCCGTATCAAACAAAAGAAAAAAACAAGCACCAAACCAGCGAAAAAGCACGAACATGCCCAACTGCAGCCCCACGGCCCCAAAGCGTAAACCCGAGCCAAACAAACATAACCAACAACCCACGAACCAACGAACCAGTGAACAAGCAACACCACCGAACCAGTAAACAACATATGTATCTCCAACGATTACGAAACTGCAGCCGAAGCACAGGAGGAACCAGAAACATACGATGACAATGCCAGTAGAAATAAGCAAACATTCTTACTTCCAAACTGCAAACACTGAACAATAAACAAGGAACAGAAAATGAAACTATGGCATGGAAACTTACTCTGAAACGATGAAAGACAGAAGCACAGGTCGAATTGTGAACCAAACAACAACAAACAACAACCGACGAACCAACGAAAAAGAAGCACTCACCGAACCAGTAAACAATGTATGTAGCTTCAACGATGACGAAATTGCATTGCAAAGCTAGAAGAAGGATGAAACATAGAATGCCTATTCAACTGGCGGTGGACAACAATATTGTGCAAAATCACTGCAACATTGTATGGAAAATTTCCAGGAAAAATGTACTCTGAGAAACGTATTTAGATAAACATTTAAGGYTGTTAGGCTGTGTAAGGACCTCGCGGTATGCAAACATTTAAGCTGTCAGGCCTGTTGGAGGACCTTGCGTCATGTAAACATTTAAGCTGTCATGCCTATTCAAGCACCTCAAAAAAAGTGTCAATACATTTCAATACAAATACATGCGGCAAGGACGTTATAAACTTTAGAATTCTCGATCACTACAAAGCTTGGATATCTAAACATTTCAATATGATTAGTACAAATAAAAACTTATGGATATATTCATGTAACAAAAAATGCTAAGGCAAACATTCAAACTAATGCTAGCATTAATCCACCTTAAAACAATACATAGGAAAAATATATGATTCAAAAAGATTGTATACGATAAAAAAGTTTGGATATGTTACCATATAAAACATTGGGAATAACGAAGCCGATAATAAGACCTCCAATCTCTTATCCAATCAGATCAGTACATATATGGTACTTTTTATTATATAAAAATCTATGTTTTTAGTTCCTTAGCTCCAACAATACATATTATGCAAATATTCGTGGTCAAAAGACMAACTAATATGTAGTCAACGAATTATCGATTGCTATAGTCCCTCTATGCCTACGRCAGGGACTAATAACATACCCACAAATATAAAACAATAAAATGTGAACATAACAAATGACAATAAAATAAACATATATTGTTAGAGACAAATATACGTTGAACACATATTGTTAAAATAAAATAATAATAATAATAATAATAAGGTCACAACCAAGTAAGACATCAAATTGGTGTACGAGAATCCCTTGTCTGTCACACAAGGGACAAGAGAGGCGCATTAATGTCAATGACAATGCACTATAAAATGATTTGGTGCATTGATTTAGTTCATTATTTTTTAATGGTATAGTGCATTGATTTGAGTGATACTCTACTTCAAAATGAACAAGTTGCTTGCTTTAAGTAACTATTATGTGCACTATCATTATTAATATGCTAAATACAAGAGTGAACCACATTACATATTGGGATGAAAGAACATTGACTAAAATGTAAATAGGAATACAAGAAACATAATGCCAAAAAACTAAGATAATACAATGCAAATAAAATGAACTTTAGTAGAATATGAATAGAATATAGAAATAACATACCCACAAATATAAAGCAATAAAATGAGAACATAATGAATGACAATAAAATAAACATATATTGTTAGAGACAAATATATGTTGAACACATATTGTTAAAGGAAAATAATAATAATAATAAGGTCACAACCAAGTAAGACATCAAATTGGTGTACGAGAATCCCTTGTTTGTGAGACAAGGGACCCCCTCTACAAAATGGTTTGACTACTAAAGTCTATAAAGGTGTACATACCTTACCTCTCTCTTGGTTTGAACTTGTGATCTTCTAGGAGGAAACACATGTTCTTAACCATTAGGCCCACCCAAACTTACTTCTTATTATATTGTCGGAGGCACGAAGGTAGTATATAGAAATGAGTTAGCATTGACTTTCATATTAGTTTTATGTTGACTTAAAAAATGTGTATAAATTTTAATGTTGAACATAACAAATAATTTTTTTTTTTTTTTTCAATATAACAAAATTAGTATTTTTATGACCCATGATTGGTCAATAAAACTGCAACTTTCACTTCATTCGAGGTTTGAAATTAATTTTGACATGACTATATATGAGTGTCACTTTCTTATAAGGTACAACTCTATTGATAAAATAATTTTATAACAAATATAAAATAAAAACCATATATATGTTCATATTGAATTATCCCCCTTTCACAATTCCCAAAACACATTGAATGGAGACACTTTACCCATCAATTCTATATAAACCTATGGAATGAATCCGTTGACCTATGAAACAAGAGCAACGTAGCATGCGTGATACCTGCCGAGGTAACTTGAACCGAAATGAATAGAGGGAGGCCAAATAAAAGTTGAAAATGAATTATTATCATTGAAAGTGGAAGGGAGATAGATTTAATTGGGATTTTCGCCGCCACAACCTCAGCGCGTTGGAGTTTTCTGCACTGCAACACACTTGTTGTGAAACAATTTAGATTTAGATTTGTCACTAAAATGTATTTAATGCAATGTTGATAATGCTCATTTAAAAATAATTGAGTTTCTTCTTCAACCTCTAGAATTGACGGAGAATTTAATTATACCACTGCAGAAATGGTAAGATATTATTTTTTTTATTTGCCACGTTCTGAATGTGTGAATGTGAATTTGAGTGCCAAGCTTTCGGTGGAAATATATTATAGTGTATGGGTCAGTACCTTCTAGCTGCCGTCAAAATCCATGGTATCCATGCACTTCATGCAAAACAATGATTACAAAGTGGACCCCTCCGCAATAAGACTTTCAATTTATGGACCAATTAGGTAAGAGATATATCAATATTAAAATAATATGAAAAAAAAAATTCAATGTAATATGGTTAAACTTTGGAATATGATGAAAATATTTTGGTCAATGTGTAAACTAATATACAGTCAACGCAAACTGATTGTTATATACCATGCTTATCGACATGTATAATAAGACTCTTTTTTTTTATTTTATTTTCTTATTTTTCCAAATGTGTAGTTACGAAACCATTTTTAATTCTTTTGGTAAGTTACCATTGACCTATGAAATAAGACTNTTTTTTTTTTTTTTTTTTTTCTTATTTTTCCAAATGTGTAGTTATGAAACCATTTTTAATTTTTTTGGTAAGTTAATTGATAGCTATGGGGTTAGAAACCCAATGAATTTGGTGGAAGGCTTGTTCGGGCAGCTTGCTGGCATTGGTGGGGCAGATTCCCATTTGTTTTTTTGGCAGACGTGATTTGACATACGGTTAAATTTGTTAGGAAAATCTCTACGAATGCAAAACCTCCACTATACACTAAAAACTGCTATTCAAAAAACCAACGACTTATGGAGACATATGATAGAAACATTGGGCTCCAAAATAAATTTAGGTTCTTTTGAAATGATATATTTTAATTATAAGAACGGGCTAAAGTATTCGCACTACACTTGTTTTCTAAGTAGTTACATGGGGTGAGAGAGATCAAATCCCTAAAAATGCAAACCTTTACTCAAGTTTTTGCATTCAATTGTTTTTTTTTTTTAAAAACCTCTTCTCAAATTTTGGTTCAATAAATTTAGTCCCTCTCCACACAATCAATTTATTATTCCATTATCAACGATAATCCCAATAAAATTTAGCGTTAAGTCAATAAGAATTTACGATCACTAATTCACAATTTAGTTAAAATATTATATTACAATTAATTTATATTAATCTGACTTGTCAAATCCCAAAATAGCCCATCTTGGTTCGTTAGGTCGTTAGTTCCAATCCAATCTCCATCTTAAGAAATTGATCTTATTTCGATAAAAAACAAATTGAAAAGATGTTTGAAAAACATATGGCATCTTATTTTCAAAAATATGTTGCTAAAACCCTCGAAAACCCATTAAACCCTGCCAACTTGCAAATGGTTGGGCGTTGCAGCCTCAGTTTTCTGAAAACACAGAGAATCGAGGTTTCCCGCAATGGCTGTGAGAACCATATTTCGCGCAATGTCACGGCTCAGCTATTCAAATCCGCGCCCTGCTGTCGCTCCCTGCAATTATCTCCGAGAAACCGCTCACTCCGTCCCAGGTTTGATTCTCGGCACTCGAATGATACATTCGGAAACTTTCACACATCGATGCAGCCCTTCTTGCGCTGAGAAATGCGCGGCCGGCTCCCTGGAACCACTTAATCTCTCAAACGAAGCGGCGTATATCTGTCGCACTTGTTTTTTCAGTACAGTGAGGACATCAGATTCAAAACCTGAGCAGGAGGACGGCTCGGCTGAAAAACCCGAGGAGGACGACTCGGTTTCAGAATCTGAGGAGGAGGAGGAAACGGCTCTGGATAATCAGCAGGATGCTGTAAAAGGCGTCGAAAGAACCGAAAGAAATGAAGCTGATGCAACTAGAAGGGTTTACAGGAGACCACTTAGTCCCGAAGAGGTCCAGGAAGCGGATGAAATCGGTTACAGGGTCATCGGCTCAGCGAAGAACTCGGATGGCAAATCCTGGCGCCAGGAGCCCATTTTTGCCGTCGTTCAGGTTTGTTATTTACTTCCATGAATTTTCAAAGTAAAATATTTTGTTTAAAAAAGAGAAGCTTACGGTTATGCATGATTTTCTTAAAAAAAGTCTTAAGGTTATGCAGGGGTTTCTTCAAAAGAAGTCGTTGGGCTATGCAGGGGTTACTTAAAAAGGAAAAAAAGACTCAGGGTTATGCAATGGCTGATATGCTTTTTTTTGAGTCAGATTGGCTCCCATCAATTCAAAGTCTCTGGCGGGGATTGGATCTACGTTGAGAAGCTGAAGTATGCTGACGTTAAGCAGAAGGTATAAGGTACAATTGCTTTTTTTCCTCGAATGTTCTTACAGTTAAATCCTCAAAATATAGTGTTCGCGGCTACTTAAAAAATTATTAATTTGAAAAACCTGATGCTTATATCACCGAAAGAGATGCGATTATCATCCTTTCAAAGTGTGGCTATGACTTGTACTTACTGCCTATTAATGCAAGATAAATTTTGTCTGGTTTACGTGCTGCTTGCTTTTTTGGACTGGGTTGCACCCACCAAACGTTAAGATAAAGCAGATCAGATTGGACCCAAATCTCTATATCTTCTTCAGCAATATTCAGCAGTACATCTGTAAGCAAATTCTATAGTACTAACAGAAGATTAAAAGTCCAGCAGTAGCAACAGCACTGGAATATTCGAAAAGCTACAACACAAAGAACACAACTTTCCTGAGAAGGCATGGGCGCCAAGTCGGGCCCAAATTCAAGGGCATCATGGATGCTGCACCTTGCAAAGAATAGCTTACCTGCAATAACAAATTCCCCAAAATATCCCTACTCTAATGCTTAAGATCATATTTATAGCTAATGATCCCTCTTTAGCTTTTTTGTCTTTATATGTGGGACTACCAGACTTTACATAAAACTCCAGTAACCAACAGAAAAGTACAACTGACTGACCTAAACTTTATCTCAACATAAAAGCCGTTAACTAACAGAAAATTATTGATGACTAAAAAAATTCTAATGATCCCCACAGAATATCTATACCGAACAATGAAGCAAGCTATCTTTAGACATCATAACAATTAAAATGTCAGCTGCAGCCATAAGCTGCGCCTCTACAACATGATGAGTTGAGAGAGAACACACATAAAATCTATTTGATTGACTATAGGATATCGCTTAGGTAGGTAGGCTTAGGAAGGAGGAACCAAGAGGTAGAACTCCTTGTGTTTACCTTTATCCAAGGATGCGGCTAGAAATTGTCTTGCATTTATGTGTCAAAATTCATTAGGACCAACACCTTTTTGCTGAAGTGATATTTGCCTTCCTTACACCATGGTCTTACCTCTAGCTTTTAACAATGGCTGTAAATAGAAAGATAGGTTATTTAGATATTACAACTGCCACCTCTCTTAGCATTACTCATCACAATCAAGATTTCAATAGTCACATTGTGACAACCATTGTTGCACAAGAACTCATCTTCAACCTTGGGGGATGAGTTGACTGCCATTCCCCATCTCGAAGGACTTGGGGACTACAGAGGAATGCCCCCCTTTGGACGGGGACGTCTTGGAAGACATGGGGGCCTTCTCCCACTCTCTTGAAATGTTTCTTGCCAAAAACGAGGATGTCTAGGAGACATGCCTCAATTGTTTTGGGGATGTTTGGATATCCCCCTATCCAAACCAATGCCCATGTGGCAAGGTTTCTTTGAGAAAAATATTCACTCACTGGTTTGACATTCATACCATGAAAAATATTATCTATGTAGTGCGTGTTGGATACTATGTAGTATGTAATGGAGGATAGTCTCAAACAATTTTTCTTGCCACGTTTGGTAGGTTCCTATACACTCTTTATGTCTCCTTTATTTCAAGCTCTAATATCCTTGCAGACAAGGTCTTTCAAACCTGTTATTCATGATTTGCTAGTTTTATTGAATTATATAGTAGACTTATTTTTTCCATTGAAAAAAATTGTAATTTCTATTCAAAAGAAGGAATAGAAATCATATTCTTTATGTACTTTAGGCACGTGTAGATAAGTAGATGAGTCTAAAACTTTCATCTTTTCCCATGAATACATATGGATCAAAACAGATCACATCTCAAATCATGAAATTCCTCCCTACATTCCATTGAAGAGATTTTTCTCAAAAAATAGGTCTAAATTTTTTTTAGTTTCATGACAGTCCTGAGATACTTGCATTCCATATTATAATTGGAAAATACTAACATCCAAAAGCAGTGTGAATGACTCCTCATCACTAGACATCAAATCAAAAGATAGAAGACCTTGATTGTGTCAAGGTACAAGAGATAGATTCTTCTCAAATAGATAATCCGTCTTCAACCTGTTAGCCTTCTTGGAGAGGGCATTGACTAGCATATTGTGTTCGCAATATACATGGGTGCATGTTATTACCTCAAACAAGGATGATGCCTCCTTTAACTAATATGCCAAATCTTCCAGCTGAACACAGTGAATTTAAATCTCCCCTTTCATGCATCGAATAACCGAGGAGGAACCCCATTATGCTAGAAGCTCCTAACCCCCTTGCCTATGGCTATCTTCAAAAGAAGACGAAGGACCATCATTTCAGCATAATTGTTTGTTCCAATTCCCAGACCAGCCTTGAATTTAATAAAATGTTCCTTAGATATGAATAGAACACCTCATGTATTGCTTAAGTTATCTTGGCCTTGTCTTACACCATCAAAGAAATCCCAAGGAAGGGATTTGTCGATATATAAGTCATCTACCTGCTCTGGTTGTCTCATCTTAGAAGTCGATTTGCATCCATGAAAAAGACCACTGATTTAATTGTAAACCTAGAAGGTAGGAATTTGTTTCCCTTCAAAGATACGGGCATTGCGCGTCGACCAAATACCCCATATAGTGAGACATGGAATTGTCCTGAAGTCTTTTAATTTCTTTTTTTGAAAAGAAGCTTTAAGGCATTCCTGCACTGTGGTATCTCTCCAAACATTTTTCATTCCAGTCATTTTTTCTAGATCTTTCCGCAGATGTTGAGCATATGGACAATGAATAACTAAATGTGAAATTGTTTCCACATCCCTCATACATAACAAACAGATGTTGGGACCCTGTTTTCCTTTTTTCTGTAAGTCTTCCCATGTTGGTACCTTGTTTTTGAGAGTGAGCCATAGGAAGATTCCTGTCTTCTTATGCACCTTTATTTTCCATATTTTCTTCCACCACCACACCTCTTCTTGACCAACAGCATCCATTAAAGCTTCATAACTTAACTTTGTAGTGTACATACCTGTAACTTTATTTTTAGCCCACATCAAGGAATCCTCCGAATCTTTGATTGTAATATGTACTCTTTTCAATTCATTCAGATGGATTTGCCAGTTGTCCATCCATTCTCTACCCAGGTTGATAGACTGTGCCGATTTCCAGTCCTGGAGCCAAACATTTGTGGGATTAGTATCCACAATCTGATGTAAAGTAAAAATACCCTTTTTATAAAGATGGTTTATCAGATTAGGACTTGGAAAAATGTGTTCACTACATCCCATGATTATATCTGAGCCAATCCTTACATTCTTCCCATTGCCAACCTTCCATGAAAGAGAGTTTCCAATGACAGGAAAGGCCAACACCATGGCCTTCTAGTGTTTTGTAACATTTTGAATGCTTTTTTGAGGGTTTCTTATCCAGTCCAGTAAAGAGGTAGGGGCTATATATTTCTGAAGAATGATAGCTTTCCAAAGACTTTCCTTCGTAATGAGATTCCAAAGACTTATCACAGCTACCTTCATGAATACATGTATTTGCTTCAAACTCCATCCCCTGTTGCTTTTTGGAAGAGCTATGGATTGCCATCTGGCCCAAAGATTATTGTATCATTGTCCTATATTCTAGAATCTTTGCTTTTAATGTTTTTTGCACGGAGGGAAATGAGGTGAATTCTACAACCAAGTATCAATGAGATGTGTAACATGACATAATGGTGACGAGGCATATGTTGGTGAAAAAATAAATAAAATATCAATAATAATAAAATTAAAAAAATAACATTTAAGCTGACTTAATATCTTAAGTGCACTTTACAACATGCTATGAATGAGGTGTGTAAAATAAAGTAATCCTAATAAACTAAAATGAAAGAGTTGACATTTGTCATGTGAAAGTGTTAAAAAACGAATTATAATAATAAAAAAGATTACAATAAAAAATAATAAAATAAATCAATGCAGATCCATCTTATTCCTTATCTTTTAAGCACATAAAAATTTACTATTCCATTTATCTCTGTTGGAGCTTAATAGATTCAGGGTTAAGATGGATCTATGCTTGTTATATTTTTGATATTTTTTACTCTCCTCGTTGATTTATACTTTGGAAATTTGGGGGGTACATTTTGACCAAAACGAACACCGGTCCCGTTGTCCCTTTGTTTTGTGTTTTGCATCCCCAAAGTTGGTGCAACATAGGTGACAACCATTGCAAAATGGGCAAATTTTCAAAGTTCTTTGGGATTTCTATAATTAGGATTCATTAGCAATCATTATAATAATGTGCGGGGATAAATGATGCTTTAATCTTGGATTATGCTTGTCATTACAAAGGAGTAGAGACTGGCATAGTTGAAAGCAAGGCCTCATTACGGGTTACTCTTTAAATTTTATTGCGACTTTGAGTATGATCTATAATGTGCTTGGAATTTTGTCATAGTTGAATGGGGAGGTACATGAGGCCTTTATGAGACATAGTTACTAGTTGGAGACTCCAAAGACAACTTTTCGAAAATGTTGTCCATGATAGAATCATTACCACAACTATATTGGACTTTAATCTACATTCCTTGCTATGCACATACTACTAGAGAATCATCTTAAAAATATGAACATGTGCCTCACAACTATCTTTGTATGTGGGTACTTTAATGTTGCGGGCCCTTGTTTTATTGCACTTCATCTCCATGTTTATGTTGTTGTGCATTTGAACGTCTATCAAAAATTTAAAACCGTTGAATGCTTTAATTTTTTTATATTACTTTTTAATGTGTTTCTGTTTAGTTTGGGCATGCTTGAGGTTTAACATGTGATCGAAATGTTGATTTTCCCTATAATCCTTTATGTGATATATAGATGATGAATTTGCCATTGCTCTTTCATTAGTCATTGCATCTATGAACCAAAATGCATGTAGTTTGAGACATTGAGAACAAGACAAAAAGAAGTCCTATATTGTTGTTGTGCACATCGACTAGTAATTTTGTGAAGGTCCATAAGAGTCTTAGAGCCTATGCCTTCATCCAAAATTGGTTTTAAACTTAAAAACAAGTGGATTGTTTACACAATGCATTACATATTAGAGAGGATATTTGAGCACATTTTTTAAAACAAATAGGCAAAATACACAAAGAAAGGAGTACGACTCTTTAAACCTTTTATGCAATTGCTCTCTAAACTGTACTAATTTGTGTTGATGGATAAGTTGCAAGCATGTATACGATCACATTGATTGTATTTGCATGGTAGTTGAATAACCATCCCTTGCGTATGGAAAACATAAATTCTTGTCGATATTGTTTGTTAATTGTCTTTCAAGAATGTTGGAAGGTGAGTTTTGTCATGACCCAAAGTTTCTAGTTGTAAGTATGTCGCTAATTCTGATATTTTTGTTGAAAATGTACCTTGTAGGAATTTGGTTGTTTCATATATATACTCTATAGAATAGTAATTTTATCTATATCTTGATTCAAATTGGAAGATTTGGTGTTTACACAAGCTTTTTGTCAAAACCTAATGTTCATGACTAAGTCACCTCACACGATGACATGGGACACGGAGGACATGAAAATATGAGTATTTGACACATGAAATTTCGACCCCGAAAACATGACACAGAGGACACATTTATATATATATATATATATTTAAAAAAATTATATATGAACAAAATTTGAACATTACACATACAAAAATGAAATTTAGACAAAGATTCATATTTTGTTAGAAACTAGAAGATTTACATGATAGAAAACTTTAAACATGTAACATAAATGATAAATCATGATTCATTATACATTGTAACAACAATGATGATCAAATGACAAACAATGAACACACAAGAAATTAGAACCATAAGCTGCAACATTCTCAATCTCAATAAGTCATCAAAATCAAAATGCACATAGATACTGAGTTAGAGTCATTGATACTATAGGTGGGAATACCAATGGAAAATACAAAATAGCCATAGGGTAGACTATAGAACTGTAGATGGAAGAATCTCATAGTTCATGAGTCGCGACTGTCACTAGTCCTCCATGTCATAATCATCAAGATTACCATCACTACCAGTGCTCTCTCCTCCATCCTCCTCCTCCTCTATATCCAATGCAATCTGTGCATATGCTAGTGTGGAGGATAACCCCTCTAGAGGATTACCATCATCAAAAGTGACCAGCTCTAGCTCGGGTTCATTAAGATCCTAGTTGACTAATGCCAATTCAACACTGTTGTTCAAACCCATATCATTAGGAAACACATCCCACATCTTTGTCTTTCCCATCAACCATTCTTCTCTCTACATGTAAATAAGACAGAGGTTATACACCACTAAGTCACTTGACACGATGACAAAGAGAAGAGTTCAACATAAGAGTTTATATTTGAGTGAAGGGTACATTTTTACTAGGGTCATGACAAAAGAGTTCAACAATCAATGCCACCAACATCGAGGTACATAAAAGACATGGTGCTCTTGATTAAATTCCAGTTCCATACTGTCATGATAGAATCCAGTGGAAACATTGCAATCCTGCCAATCTTGAAATTCTGAAAACCCTTAAGTCTGCTGAATTTTGAATGGGACTTAAAATTTTATTTTCTCCATATTAACTTATTAAGTCCAATGAGGTTGGAACCACTCTCAAACATCCTGAAACAATTAATGGTAATGTTAAAAATTTAAGTAAAAGGATGAAAATGAAAGATAAAGGAAAATGCCACTTTTACCATTAATTACTAGGGTGGGTGAAATGGAGGGGGTGGGGACCTATTTAAATAGCATTAGTAGGGAAAAATAACCATCAATCGCACATCAAAACACCTTACAACTCCATCTTGCATGAGAAAGTGTGAGCTCAGGACCTTTCCTATGCATGACACATATCCTGAAATTGGAACACGTGCAAGGCACGTGTTGGACATGGATTTGGGACGTCTCTTGTGCACAGGACACGTCCCAAATCCGTGTTCGACATGTATCCTCATGAATCCGTGTCCCCACGCCTGATACGTGATACATAGGACTAAATGGATGCGTCATGTTTCATAGGTTCATGAGTTATTTGTTGTTAAGCCTCTCTTTGCAATTCAACTTGAAGTATTTTTTGTTAGATCATGTTGAGAAAATGCTTACAACTCACTTATATACTTTTTGTTTCAAGTCTTCTAAGATTCACTACAAACAAACATTAATGTCCATATTTTATGCTAGGGTTATTATAAGGAATTTCATTGAAATCACCTTTTGGTTAAAAATAACAAGCTAAGGATGTGGATCCATTCCTGTTCAGTGTGTTGTTTCATCGAAGAAGCTTGGGTCAGAGGAATGATACCCATAATAAGCTCCCGAAACTAAAGACATTTGGTCTAAATCACTAAATAGATGTTAGGTTAATCTTGACATGGTTGACTCGGTCAAGCGTGGGCAATGATTGTTTACCAATGGTGGTTTACAGGCCCACAATATTCACTTGTTATGAAGCCTATTTAAAGGCTTGGCATACTTCATCGTAAAGTGCCTCACCTAGCATGCTTGGTTGGACCGACCAAGGTAATAGTAAATATATCTTTGTTGTTGGTTTTCCTAGTAAGGGGGTTTCAGGGGAAATATTTTGTGTACTTCTTGTGTGTTGTAAAGTGCCTCACTAGCATGCTTGGCCGGACCAGCGAAGGTAATAGTAAAGATATCTTTGTTGGTTTTCCTAGTAAAGGGTGGGGAAATATTTTGTGTACTTCTTGTGTGTTTTTTTTTATGTATGGCCAATAAATTTAATATGGAATCAAAGCTTGGTTTGGCTTGCCTCTTGGTACTTGCCTTCTTGTGTGTTTGTTGTTTCTCTATGGCTAGTAAATTTAATATGGTATTGAAGCTTGGTTTGGCCTGCTTCTTGGTACTGGGAGCACTGGAAAGAAATATGTAATCCTTTGTGTTGTGTCCAGACGAGTGATGGGCCGAAGGATGCGGGATTTGAGCTTGAGTGCCTCTACCAAGTATAATGCTAGGCATCGTTGGTCTAGATACTAAAAAAAGGTGGAGGGAGTTATGAGATTCCTTGAATAAGTAGTGGAATTGACCGCATATCTCATAGTATTTGGGGTATCTAAATATAATGTGCTCCTCTGTCTTTGCTTCACTTATATGCCAAATATGGCATAATATGTCCTCCTGTGGTATATGGTGGTCAGCTTCCACCCGAAGCTGATGTGATCCTACCCTAACCTAGCCTAGTGGGATTGTGAGCCCATACATCCAATGTCGAAGTGTGTAAGGTGGTCATACTATGAGGCTGTCCCTAATCTCTAGGAAGTGGTCTTCATAAAATGCCATGTTGGGTCTCAAACCTGTAAGGGGGCAATCCGAGTGACTTGGATATACTCTCTATAAATATCCTCCATGATGATCTCATTCATCTCCTTCTTACTTAGGCAAGAGGTGGTTAGGGGTATCCAACAAGTATCTGAATGGGGGAAGACAATCTATCCATATACCAACTGACCGAAGAAGACATGAAGCCTTTGAATACCAACACTGTTGATTTTCCTACAAACCCAACACACGACTAATAATCCAAATAAAATTGCTTTATAAATTATAAACATAGCTAGGTTATCAATGAAACATTAGCGGAAGCATTAAAAACATAAACCAATCACACATTGCACAATAGCTTTAGGGTAAACAACCCTCGGAAAAACCCTTGCAGGAAAACCAGATCTGTGATGATTTTATTGCTATAAAATTAGGGCTCCCTTCCTGGGATAATGGCCTTTCAGAGGATTACAATGCAACGATAACCTAGCCCACCAGGCTGTTATCTCCGTCGCTGCCCCTTTGCACCTTTCCTCAGCCCTACCCACTCACACTTCGATAAACTCTCTTCACCCGCTTAATGCGATCTCCTCACTCTCTACTCAGTGTGTCTCATCCTCTCACCTAGGATGTCTTTTATTACATTGAGTTAACCCTAAATCCAAAACCTTGGATCTCCTCTAAAGTGATTAACGACTGAGATATAATCTCACGTTCGCTTTAGATCTAACGGCTAGGACTTAATCAACTCACTTAAGTTAATAATGCCAAGTAACTTAGGCATTTAACTTAATTAATTAAAAGGACATTCACTTTAATTAATGACTCATAAAGTGAACTTCCTAAGGTTTTCTGTGAGGTTACAAGGACGACTTCCACATGCTAGACACCGAGCCTATGTGGAAGTACCTGTCCATTGCTAATACATCAACCTTCCCTCTTAGCGAGGAGGTACTTTTACCACCTGGAGGTGGCTCTATCTTTGTTATCAGATCTTCTACCATGCTTTCTCTTCAATCCACTTGATTGGCTTCTCCCTCTGACACGCAAGCTATCCCGGTCATCTCGCTAGGACTTGGCTGCGAAGACTTACTGCCTATGCTCCTAGAAGCCTCCTGCTTCTGAGCATCTTGCATGGTCATTTCGTACCATCACTTCTTTTGGACATACTTGGAAGGTTGTTTCTTCCTACTTGAACTTGAAGGATGACTCCCTTTGAGTTGCTCAACCTTCAGAGCTCCTTGCTCCTTGTCCTCTACCACTCTGTTGTTGCTTGCCATAGCTCGCATAGGTTGGCCCTTTAGCCTATACAGGTTGCTCTCTCTAACTCCATAGACAATTGCTTTGTTTGAGCTAGATCCTCTGGGCATGATCAACGCTTGTTTATCCTGGAACAATACCTCATAGCCCTTCTTCTCAATCACTGAGACTGAGAGCACACTCCTCCCGAGTTTTGGCACCCATAACACATTCGTCACTCTCAATATGCCTATTAACTCCATCAGGAATGGCACCGTTCCAGATCCATGTACTGCATGCTTGGTCCCCATACCAAGTTCCACAAACAATTATGAGTCAGACTCTGTGAAGCTCTCGAACACCTCTCGTGCTCGTGTCATATGACATGTGGCTCCACTATCTATCAACCGTGCATCAATTGATATGGTGCCAAAGGTAGTCTGGGAAACAAGTAAGAGCTTTGACTGCTCAAACTTCTTTGCAAACTCATCCATTTGAGCCTTTGCCAACGCAACTACATCTGGTTGCGTCTCGTTTTGCCCCTTCTTGTTCGAACATTGACTTGCATAGTGCCCAAACTTGCGACATACATAACACTTGACCTTGCTCATGTCCTTCTTGCCGTCTCGAGAGGTAGACTCTTCACTGACAAACTTCTTGAACTTGCCCTTCTTTACCTGGATGGAAAGAGCAACATTCTCATCATCATTCTTGTGCCGACCTCCATTCAATTCTTCATCTCAAAGCTCTTCCTGAACGGAGTCATTCTGCAACCTTGACCAATTAGGCGGGGTTT
The DNA here is from genome assembly GCA_009831015.1 of Picea engelmannii. Lineage (NCBI taxonomy): Eukaryota > Viridiplantae > Streptophyta > Pinopsida > Pinales > Pinaceae > Picea > Picea engelmannii. Next base: position 108,108 of record ML778233.1, on the reverse strand, counting down.
CTCGTGCCACGATTCCTTTGATGAATGGTGTACATTCCTTCCTGAATTCTTTGAGTGTCGTCCTCACCAACTCTGAATCAACCACCGTCTCCCCAATTACAACCAGTTCATCTCGAACTTGTCGGATTTGAGTGAGATAAATTGTCACCGTATCTGATCCTGTCATCTTTGTGTCTCTGAGCTTCTCACTCAACACCATTTTGCGATTCTCATTCTTACTTTGAAATAAACCCTTTAGAGCCTCCCACATGCCCTTGGTTGTTGTCTTTCCTGATAAATGAGGGATCAAATGATCCTTCACTCCATTTAGAATTATGCGCCTGGCTTTCACATCCTTCTGATTATGGATGACAAGTTCTGCCGCATCTGTTGGAGGAGTTATCTAAGTATTAGCAAATTCCTAGATCCTGTTCTCCATCAACACCAACATAATCCTCTCCTTCCAAGGACTATAGTTGGGCACTCCGTCCAACTTGTCTTCGAACTGCAAGCTGCGAACTGGATGCAACCATCTTCTCACTTGTCGAAAACTCAAATCTAGCTTCCCGGACTTGCTGCCCAGTGCATGGCCCCTTGGTCGAGGTTGCCCGGGTCCTTTTTTGGGCTGCCCAGAGTCTTTTTGGGCATTGCGCGACTGTCTCAGCCTGTTACCCAGGCTACCTACTCGTTGCCCAGGGCACCTACCCACTACCCGGGCGTTGCCCAGACCTGCTCGACGGCTGCTCGGCCCCTGTGGCCTCTGCTGCGGCCCTGTTTGTTGGCTGGCAGATTGTCTGGTTGATCTAGAAGCTCTTCTCGCAACCTCTGTCACTTGCTTGGCACACCCAACAGTTAATTTGCAATTGCCCACTGACTTTTCCTTGTAGGCAGCTGTGGTCGACTCCCTTGGCGGTTGAGTTCTCTTACTCGGCGACTGCAATCTTCACAACACTTGAGTCACCTCTCTCCAACTGCCATCACACCTCAACACACCCATGCGGCCTCAGCATTGCCGATTCTCCCTTTTACAACTGCTGGCAGCTATCTTCCTCTCACGCAAACTGCCTCAGCGACTTGATGCTGCCGACGACTTGTCTTTTCTGCTGGCGCAACCCCCCTCTTAGCTAGCGGCTATGGCTGTTGTCTTGCCCACCCTAGCTCTTGTTGTTGCCTTTTACTCCAACACCAATGCTCTACTCGACCAACCGTCAATCACTCAACACCTATGCGACTCCTCGACTTCTCTTTTGCGACTGAACTCTCTGCAACACCTGTTTGAGATCATCTTCTTATGAATGATATTTGCTAAAGATCACACTTGCTAGATAAGTATGTGGTAGCTTGTTGGTCAGGAAGGCCGATTTGATTTTGGGGATTTCCATTATAAATGGGCATATTGAGATGCCACATGATCAAAGCGCAAAGATCTATGAGATTTAGTTGAGATACACTTGCAACGACCAAAGATTTTGGTAAGGCTCCACGATTGTGTGGGCATAACATATGTTGCTTGTGCCAATGATTGATATATTGGTAGACACTTGATGCCGTGGAAAATTGTAGTCGTTATTGTGGATTCAATGAGTCACAAGAATGGTAGACTTTGCTATTTTTGATGGAAACCTCGTTGTCTATGTAGATGAGAACCCAATGATTATGGCCTACATGTGAAATGAGTGCAAAATTTTGGGGTGGTTGCAAGGAAGAGGTTGATGCTTATCTAGAGAGCAAGGATAAAGAAGTATTTGGTTCATGTAGTTGTATTTGGAGCAAGAGGGTTTCATAGCATCATATGCTTGAGCATACAATTGTAAGCATTTTGTAGGTTTGGAGTTAATCACATATAAATGGGCATATGGTTGTAATGTTGATTTTCTTTAAGCTAGGTTAAGCATGTAGTTCATTTCAATTTCATCATGTCTTAACCATAAATAAAAATGTTGCAGCAACCAAGATCACAAGAAGAAACACCATGCACAAGAACACAAGATATATCCTGGGAAACCCTTCTCAACAAGGGAGAAAAACCCAACCAAATATTTTTCTATATTCTTCAAGAGAAAGACCTTTCACCACCAAGAATGACTTAGCACACAAGAGGGTGCTTAAGCCCTAGAAGACTAGCGGCCAAGAGAGGTGCGCACCTTTGCCAAAGAGAAGTACTTACTGAAATTTCCAAAACACACAAGAAGGATATGATTCTACAATGGAGAATCATCTCCTACTTATATTAGACTTTGACCAATTAACAAGGGCATCTATTGGCACAACAGGGCCGACCTCTCTAAGTCAAATATTTTTATTATTATATTTATTATTATAGTTAATATTCACAGTATTAATTATCTTGTTTATATTAATCATATTAACATAGGGCCGACCTGTACCCTTTACATAATAACTAGGGTTACAAGTAGGTCTGACTCTTGAACAATATATAGCAAAGGATCTGATACACCCACTAGTGCTCATCCATTAGGGGCACATCCATATGGATGCCAAAGCTCTGATTCACTGCATTACACAGATGAACCACATCTTCACACGTTCACCTGTGCTCGTCCACAGGCATGTCCACTCTACAGATCTGCTTTCCCACTGCCACCGACAAGAGAATCATCTGGAGTCTTCTCGTCAACCCTGCTGCTTAGAGGAGGCCATCACATCATCTTCATTTCTGTTCACATGATGATGTGCCCAACTCTTTTGGGATTTCCCACGTTCACCTTGTGCTTAGCCACAGGCACGTCCTAACTCAATAGATCGCTTTTCCACCGAATAATCATCTGGAGTTCTTCTCTCTCACGTCATGGAGGAGGTCATCTCTACGTTCCTAGCTTTGTCCGAGGCTGGAACCACAAACCCTTCTTAGGGGCTTTCTCTCAAGTTTGTAAGCTGAGAGAAAGGCTTCACATAGTCGCTATGTTCCACATCTCATAGGTTTGTAAGTTGGAGGATGTCTCCTATAGCTGCATTCATCAACACTCCCTCTCAGCTAGGGAGACATTCTCCATCATGCCAAGTTTCTCACGGAAATACTTGAACTTTGTCTTGGCAAGTGGTTTAGTGAAGATATCAACGATTTGTTCATGAGTGGAAAGATATTGAACATGAACTGTCTTCCTCTGCACCATGTCTCTGATATAGTGGTACTTGATTTTAATATGTTTTAATTTGTCATGAAATACTGGGTTCTCTGAGAGCTTCACACAACGCTGGTTGTCACAATGAATGATAGTCGGATCCATCTCATGATCGAACAAGTCTGTCAAAAGTTTGCGAAGCCATACAACTACACGAACTGCCACGCTTAGTGCAATGTATTCTGCCTCTGCTGTACTCAAAGCCACAGAGCTTTGTTTTCTATTGCACCAGGAAACCATGGTTGAACCTAGGGTGAAGCAACTACTTGAGGTGCTTTTTCTGTCTACTGCACTTCCTGCCCAGTCTGCATCAGCATACCCTTCCAGGCTTAGGTCCACATTTGTTGCATATCTTAGGCCATAACCAATTGTGCCTTGTAAGTATCTCAATACGTGTTTTGCAGCTATCCAATGTGCCTGTCTTGGTTGGCTCATAAACTGGCTAAGCACATTTACTGCATAACAAATGTCTGGTGTGGTGTTAACTAGATACATCAAGGATCCAATAAGCTGTCAATATAAATGTGGATCTACGTCTCCTGAATCAATGTCATTCATCTTCTTTAGGTCCATTACCATTGGAGTTGGCATGGATTTACAGTTTGTCATTTTGAATCTTTTCAGAATCAACAAGGTATATTTTCCTTGACTTAGGAAAATCTCGTCTAATCTCTGCCATACTTCTAGTCCCAAGAAATAATGCATTTGGCCCAAATCCTTCATTTCAAATTTGGCATTTAATGCCTGTTTGCATTCAACAATGAGTCTTTCTGAGCCGGTGATGAAAAGATTATCCACATATAGAACTAGAATCAAGCAATCATTTACGTTAAAGCGATAATATAAGTTTGGGTCGGTTGTGCTTTTGTTAAAGCCCAAACTCTTCAAGAAACCATCCATTTTCTCGTACCAAGCACGTGGGGCTTGTTTTAGACCGTACAGGGCTTTCTTCAATCTACAAACATGAGATTTTTCGTTGTGTATAACGAAACCTTCTGGCTGTTCAATATAGACTTCTTCCTCAATTTCGCCATTGAGAAAAGCTGTCTTTACATCCATCTGATCTAGCTTCTAGCCCATGGAAGTAGCTAGTGCAATGATGGATCGAATGGAGGTATATCTGGCTACTGGTGCAAAAGCCTCATCATAGTCGACTCCCTCTATTTGTGAGAACTCTCTGGCCACGAATCTTGCTTTATATTTTTCAATGCTTCCATCAGCAGCATGTTTGATTTTGTAAATCCATTTGGAAGTTACTATGGACTTTCCTTCTGGTCTTGGGACAACATCCCATACATCATTCTTTAGTATAGATTGATATTCTTCAGTCATGGCATCTTGCCATACTTGTTCACCTGAGGCTTCTCCATGACAGGTTGGTTCTGAATCAATAATGTCAGTCATTGCTGAAAGGTAGCTTGAGAATCTCTTAGGCCTCTTGCTTTCTCGAGTTGCTTCTTGTGGAGCTTTATGTCTTTCTGCTTCTTCTAAGGTTTGATGTGCCCAAGCAAGTCTTTTATGTCCAATAGTGATGTCTCTGGGTATATTACTTGGGCCAACCGAATCTGCTGGAGGAACTGGATCAACTGGTGCTGTTGGCTCGTCTAGAACAATATCTGTCTCCCTTTGAACTGCTGAACGAGGAGGTATTGTTTCACCATCTATTTCCATCTAAGCTTCTCTGGATTTCTGGAAGGCTACTTCTTCTTCAAAAGTAACATCTCTACTTACTTCAATTTGTCTCTGTCTTGGGATGTAGATTCGGTATGCTTTTGAGGATTCACTGTATCCTACAAATGTACCTTTTCTTCTTGAAGGTTCTAGTTTGGATCTCTTTTCTTTGGGTCATGAAGGTACACTGGACATCCAAATATTCTGAAGTGTCCGATCTCACGTTTCACTTTGGTGAATGCTTCTTCTGGAGTAATGTTCTTCAGGATCTGATGAGGGCTACTGTTTTGAACATATACTGCTGTCATACATGCTTCTGCCCATAGAGTCATGGGTAGACTCTGATCATGTATCATTGCCTTAGTTGCTTCAATGATGGTTCTGTTCTTTCTTTCAACAACCCCATTTTGTTGAGGGTTGTACGAAACTGTGAGCTCCCTCTTGATCCTTGCTTCAATACAAAAATTGATGAATTCTTTTGAGGTGTATTCTCCTCCGTTGTCTGATCTCAATACTTTGATTTTTCTTCCAGTCAAGTTTTCAACCTGAGCTTTGAATTCTTGGAATTTGGCAAGGACTCCATCCTTGTTCTTCATGAAGTAGATCCAAGTTTTCCTGGAGTGGTCAACTATGAAGAGTACATAGTACAAGTACCCATTTAAGGATGCAACAGTCATTGGCCCACATACATTTGAATGAATCAAGTCCAAGATTTCCTTGGATCTGTTGCCACTGCTAGGAAAGGATCCTTTAACATTTTTACCGAGGGCACAACCTTTGCAAACGCCTTCATGCTGGATCTGGATCTCTGGTAGACCTGTTACCATTTTCCTTAGAGCTGGAAGAGCTCTATAATGAATGTGAGCAAGCCTTCTATGCCATAACTCACTTAGGCTGATATTGTCATGTAGTAAGGCTTGAACTGGTTTGATGGTCAACTTGTATAAGCTGTTATCTCTGATGCTGATTACTTTGGAAGAGCTGATATGAGAGTCTTTGTGCCATGCAAGGACTCTTCCTTCTGAGAAAGTAATTTTGTAACCTTTGTCTTCAAGAGCCGAAATAGAGACTAGGTTTCTCTTCATTCCTGGTACATATAGAACCTCTTCCAGTTTGAGCTGCATATCTAAATCTAGTTGCAAGGTGGAGGTTCCAACTCCTCTCACGTTATATCTAGCATCATCTCCAAGGACAACATGTAGATGTGTCTCTTTCTCAATGAAGTGTGTTAAATGATTTCTAATACCGGTCATATGCCTAGAGGCACCACTGTCAATTAGCCAAGTATTTTCATTGATAGGAACCATACCTGAGAGTGCTGAGACGTTGATGTCTTCATTGCTTTGGAGTTTTGTGTTGAGCTTGCTTTCCATCATGAATTTGCTCATCTTCACAAACCCTTGTCAACTAGGCTAGAAAACCTAACGACTAGGCTAGGCTAGCACTTTTAGGTTTTGTTGGGCTTATGACTGCCAACAATAAGCCTTTAAATATGATAGCTTCTTCAAGAAATTCTCAGAAATATGATTTAGAATTTTCTGCAGAATTTTGACAAAACCCTAGAAACTGTAACGGAAATCGAGCACACATAGAAACCAAGATAACTTGAATAAGGTTATCTGTCTTTATTCCATCTAATTAAAATAAGAGAGCAAATAGCTTTCTTATATAGGTTACAATCAAGTAGAGTCAAACCACTTTATGAATGTGGGATAAAGTGAAAATATAACCTAAAAGCAAATATCTGACTAAGTCACTTTGACTTTATTAATGCCTAAGTCTAACTTCTAATTGACCATTATAAACTAATATTTAATTTAACACCCTCCCTTAATGGTCAATCTACTGACTACACCAAGTTTCTTCCGAAATTTTACATGCTTTTCGGGACCCAAAGACTTGGTGA
>ML778233.1:85431-98419 GCA_009831015.1 Picea engelmannii | reverse complement strand
TTCTTGTCAACGATATAACACTTGTGATTGCTAAAGTTGACATCCAAGTGAGGAGAGTGCCTCATAATCTGACTAACTGAGAGCAGATTAAGCTCCATACCTGGCACATAGTGGACGTTGAGAAACATAAGCATCTTTCCTCCCAAGGAAATCTGAACATTCCCCTTGCCGACTATAGTATACTCCTCGCCTCCACCGAAGATCACCGAGTCTTTGGATGGACTAGGTGTAAACTCTATGAACCAATCTTTTCGATTGGTGAAATGCCTGGATGCGCCTGAATCAACAAACCAAGCAGATGACTTGGATTGATCTGCTTGTGTACAGGCCATAAAGGCATAGAAGGCTGCCTCCTTCTCCTCCGTGTGCTCTGCGACATGGGCCTTCTGCTAAGACCCTCCCTGGTTGTGCTTCTGATCTGCCAATCGCTTTCTGCAGTGCTTCTTTATATGGCAAGTCTTGCCACAGTAACGACAAGTGATGGTCTTCAGGCTTTTGGTGGCATCCTCACCATTGCCTGGACCAGATTTCCTTGTCCATTTGCCTTTGCCTTTAGCTTTGGCTGCAAAGGCCGCCTACTCTGAACCCTCTGTCTCACTGCTGCTCCCAAACTGCTTCTTCCACTTGTCCTGCTGCAAGAGCTTATTGGATAGCTCTCCAAACTTCAGGTCAACATCTGTAGCTGTGATGTTCAGTGTCTCAATGAAGTGCTCGTAGGACCCTGGCAAGCTGTTCAGCGTGATCACCACCATGTCCTCTTCTACCATCTTTCGACCAATGGCCTCCAACTGCTCCTGGATGTCCTTGATCTTGAGTAAGTGCTCTTGGAGAGCGGCACCCTCACTCATCTTGATCAAGAACAACATATTCTTTAAAAAGAACGCTCGACCCTTATCTGAAATCTCACGAGTCTCTTTCAACTGTTTCCAGATCGCTGCAGCAGTCTTCCCATTCTGAACCTCAGGTAGCATCTCATCTGTCACAAACAATTTGATCAACATCACGACCTCTCTGTCTTGGCCATCAAACTTGTCCTGGTCTTTACCTGCAACTGTGGGATGAGGATTTGTGCCCAGAACAACATATGATAGGCACCGGTACGCAAAAATGGCCAACATGCGTTGCTTCCAGGTATTGTAGTTCTTCCCAGATAACTTCTGGTTGCCTTCCAACATCATGTTGGTCAATGTAGCCATAGATGATCGTAAAATACTGAACTTAGCAGATAAATAATGGCAAAATCCCTACAATCTGCCCTCAACCAGCTCCAAATCAACTAATTTCTCCTCAAATCTGCTAAAAAAATCAAGAAATTAGCATTAATAAACACCAGATCTTCGAAGCTGGGCACCAATCTGGGTAAGAACAGGCCAATCTGTTCTCCAAACCGTCCAAATTGACAAAATTTGAGAGAAATTTTAGTTAAAACTTAGAAATTGCAGAGATTAGCAAAAAAATGGCAGTTCGTACGGACTGTACGACTGATCCGTACGGTCTGGCTGCTAAATTAAATTTTCCGTATGTTGCAAATCAATTCCGTACGGATGAATTAATTTGTACGACTCAATTAAATTTTCGGGCTGCAGAATTAAATTGCCGTATTGCAGAAAAAAGGCTGCTGTGTAAAAATCCGTACGGATTTTTCCATGCGGTTTGATCTTCAGAAATTGGCGGCTGCTGCTGCTAAAATCAATGCCGTACGATGTACGGTTGATTCTAATTTTTAAAAAATCCAGCCCCCCAAAAAAACTCAGCCTCGAAACCCTTAAATTTTTTTTTGAATTTGATTCCGTGAACCTGGCTTTAAAACTGCAAATTTTTTCCAAAAAAACTCGAAAAAAATTCAAACTTGGCTTTTTAAACCGAAAAATCAAACGAACCTGGTTTCGGCTGATCCGAAACCCTTTCGGCTCCTTGAGTGTGCTACGCTGGTGATCCCTTGATCCGTCATTGCCGGCAACAGTCCCTAGGTCTTCACGAGCTCCCAGATTCCGTGGCCTTAACCTTGCTCTGATACCATGTAACGAAAATCGAGCACACACAGAAACCAAGATAACTTGAATAAGGTTATCTGTCTTTATTCAATCTAATTAAAATAAGAGAGCAAATAGCTTTCTTATATAGGTTACAATCAAGTAGAGTCAAACCACTTTATGAATGTGGGATAAAGTGAAAATATAACCTAAAAGCAAATATCTGACCTAAAAGCAAATAAATTAACCTAAAGTCAATTTGACTTTATTAATGCCTAAGTCTAACTTCTAATTGACCATTATAAACTAATATTTACTTTAATAGAAACCCTTAGGGTCAAAATTTTGAAAATGCTGGGAATTTAGTTCTGAGACTTGCTGGAGGTACGTTGAAGGAGGCCGTACCCTTCTATGTCTTTTTTAGCCCAGGGGTCCAAGTTTTGAGTGGTGAAACTTCTTTGAAAAGGAGGCCGTATGAATTTTCTAGAAACCCTAGGAGGTTTGTACGGTTTCTGCAAATGAGAGAGTAAAGGATTTGAAGAAGGCTTGTGCAATGGGATCTTCAAGACCTATCCTCTGATACCATGTTGATTTTCTTTAAGCTAGGTTAAGCATGTAGTTCATTTCAATTTTATCATGTCTTAACCATAAACAAGAATGTTGCAGCAACCAAGATCACAAGAAGAAACACCATGCACAAGAACACAAGATATATCCTGGGAAACCCTTCTCAACAAGGGAGAAAAACCCAGCCAAATCCTTTGCTATATTCTTCAAGAGAAAGACCTTTCACGACCAAGAATGACTTAGCACACAAGAGGGTGCTTAAGCCTTAGAAGACTAGCACCCAAGAGAGGTGCGCACCTTTGCCAAAGAGAAGTACTTGCTGAAATTTCCAAAACACACAAGAAGGATATGATTCTACAATGGAGAACCATCTCCTACTTATATTAAACTTTGACCAATTAACAAGGGCGTCTGTTGGCACAACAGGGCCGACCTCTCTAATTCAAATATTCTTATTATTATAGTTATTATTATAATTTATATTCACAGTATTAAATTTCAGGGATGATTTTAGGGGCTAAATTTCGCTCATGGGCTAATTTTCCATGGTTTTTCTTAAAAAAAGATTCGTTATTCTAAAAATGATTTGCCCAAATTCTATATAATAAAATTATTTGACCTTAAAAATCGCCAAAATTTTATACAAACTATATAGAATCCTTATAAATTTGAATATTTTTAGAAAAATATCGCGAAACATTTATAGTTGGCATTTGAAGGATTACTAAGATTCGCCAAGGTTTCTAAATTTTAAAATAATTTTCCATCCTTAAAATCGTCCCTGGTATTAATTATCTTGTTTATATTAATCATATTAACATAGGGTCGACCTGTACCCTTTACATAATAACTAGGGTTACAGGTAGGTCTGACTCTTGAACAATATATAACAAAGGATCTGATACACCCACTAGTGCTCATCCACTAGGGGCACATCCATAGGGATGCCAAAGCTTTGATTCACTGCATTACATAGATGAACCAGAACTTCACACGTTCACCTGTGCTCGTCCACAAGCATGTCCACTCTACATATCTGCTTTCCCACTACCATCGACAGGAGAATCATTTGGAGTCTTCTCGTCAACTCTATTGCTCAGAGGAGGCCATCGCATCATCTTCATTTCTGTTCACATGATGATGTGCCCAACTCTTTTGGGATTTCCCACGTTCACCTTGTGCTCAGCCACATGCACGTCCTAACTCAACAGATTGATTTTCCACCGGATAATCATCTAGAGTTCTTCTCTCTCACGTCATGGAGGAGGTCATCTTTACGTTCCTAGCTCTGTTCGAGGTTGGAACCACGAACCCTTCTTAGGGGCTTTCTCTCAGGTTTGTAAGCTGATAGAAAGGCTTCACATAGCCGCTATGTTCCACATCTCACAGGTTTGTAAGCTGGAGGATGTCTCCTATAGCTGCATTCATCAACATTTAAGACCTTGTTTAGGCATGCGTACCCCTGGTTTGTTGCTTTGCGAGGGGTAGGTGTTTATCCCATGTCAAGTTTAAAGGGGAAAATGTTAAGTTAATCTTGATATGGTTGACTCGATCAAGGGTGCGTCAATGATTGTTCTTTGTAGGTGGTTTACTAGCCCATGGTATTCACTTATGATGAAGCCTATCTAAAGGTTAGGCATACTCCATTGTAAAGTGCCTCACTTGGTTAGTTTGGTCGGATTGGCTATGTTAATTGTAAAGATATCTTTGTTGCTGGTTTTCCTAGTCAAGAGTTTCTAGGGTAAATCTTTTGTGTACTTCTTGTGTGTTTATTGTTTCTCTTTGGCTGATGAATTTAATAATGGATTGATTAGGGCCAAATATGAAACTCAACTTCAAATACATGTTTAGTCTTTCTACACTAACTTAGGTTGTTAGTGTTGTGCATACGCTTTGAGGAAAAGAATGAAAATGTGCACTACTAAATGTTTTTGCTAAACCTTAATCTTTCTAATCTATATTTTGGCAAGTAAAACCCTCTTTAAGAGTTGCCTAATGTGGATCCATATGACAACTTTTGTTGGTTAAAATGTGCTTTTGAAGTTTCAGTTGTGGTTGCGACTAGAAAGGTTTTCCAAGAGCTACAAGGTTAGGTTGCTAACTGACACAATTCCATAAGATTAGGTTGAAGGTGATAGTCCCACAAGTTTAGGTTGTGGGAATAGAGAATTTTGTAGGATTGGGTTGTGTGGGCATTAGTTGATGGGTGAAGGAAGATAGTAGATTTGAAAATTGGAATGTGAAGCGGAACTAATCAAGCAAGAAAGGAGAACAAAGTTGTAAAGAAAAAGAAAGGATTGAAGATCATTAGCAACAAATATTTTGTATTTTTGTAACTTTATATTTATGCAAGCTTTCAAGAGGATGGAGTTTGAGAGTCGAGGAATGGTTATTTTATACTTACAATGGACAAAAAATTTGTGTTAGCACTTTGAAGTAGTGTGTGAATCTGTTGATTTCTTGAATGAGTGTGCATGATTGTTAATTTCAATTGTTATATTTGTAATTGGATCCAATTTAACAAGCTAAGGTTAGGTTGAGTGTTGAGGGACAACATTTTGCTTATGTTGCCAAAAGTGGTAGAACATAGACACATATTTATATACATGTAAGGGTTGTGGCGTATCACGTGTACATATAGTTTTGTACTTATAGAGCTAAAGTCTGAAAGCTCAAATGCGGTCCAATGTAACCAAGAGGGAGGCCACTGTCACCTCATCTACCCTCTCTCTCTTCACACTGACTCTTCTTTAGCTCAAGGGGGTTTCCCTTGATTAAGATTTGCTAGGACTTGGGAAATGAAGCTCAAGATGATGTGAAGAGTGAGTCCAAGCAAAATGGTTCTGGTAGGCTTTAAGGTAGCAAAGAAAGGTGGTTGGAGGTCGTGAGATCAATGCCTTTTTGTTGGACTTTATGGAGTCAATGCAACAAGTTGAAAGCAGCTAAAGGCAATAGAAGGCTTGAAGATTCAAACCTTAGGACTATACTATCATTGGCCCAGGACCAACCTTCTAGGAGACAAACCCTAGAGTTTATACCCTCATAAACCCTAGGTGTAGTCCTATTCTTCTAAGACATCTAACACAAAATCAAATGTACTTTAGACTAAACCCTAAAGTTTATCCAATCATAAACCCTAGGATTTAAGCTAGCCAAAGACAAGGTCTGGGGGGATAAATAATCTTAACCCCTCAGCTAGGTCATAAATGCTTCAACAATCTTAATACTAGACGAGGATAAGATGAATGACGTAAGGGAAGGGGATAAACAATTTTAATCCTTCTTTAGTGTTTCTAACAAAATGAGCCAAGGATACATGATAACATGCAACTATTAACCATCTAATAGAGCATCCACGAAGATATACCATGAATGAACACTTAAACTTGGAAAGAACACTTACTAAACCAAGTTGCTATGCATGAGGAAACCCTAGTTTCATAGATCATCCACCAAAAACAAGAGAAACATCCACAAAATCATCCATCCACAAAATTCCTTAAATCCTCCATTGAAGACACTAATCCAAGACCAAAACGCTCCAAGAAATTTAAAAATTTTTAGACCTCATAACGGATTTTTCCCGCAAGTTGTTGTGATCAAATGAGAGGAAGTGCCTCTCTATTTATAGAGGTAAAGGCTCAACTTCCTCTTACATTAAAATATTATTTCCTAAGCTAAAATCCATCATTCTAGCCTATGGAGGGGCAAAGGCCCTCTTCTTGAACTAATTAATCCTAAAATATACAAAAGAAGGGGCTTCTCAAGCCACATGTACAAAATTAAGGGGAAGAAACCCCCAATAGTGACCCATTACCATAAATGAAGGGAAAAGTGGGGGTGTTGGTGCAACGTCTAACCTCCAAAGGCCATTCAAAATGTATTGATCCTTCAACATTTCTTCCAACCTGTCCACAGTGTTATCAAAAGGGGCTTTCACAAGCCACATTCAACCCGCAAAGCCCCTTTGAGGCATCAAACTCTTCCAATGGAGGACTTCCCACACCAATCAAAAAAAGAATATCCCAATCTTTCCTCAAATGTGGATATATGGGCTTCAAGATGGGTGTTTATGCCTTCAAAGGGCGGGCAGATCCTTAAATTATGCAAGGTTAACACCCTCAGACTGGGAGTTGGCCCTAGTACAATAGCTAGTTCAAATCACATTACAAGTCGGCTCTCCATCAAGGGATTTTTCACGCATATATATATATATATATATATATATATATATATACTTCAATTTTACTTGATGTGTTTACCCAAAGTGAGTTCAACAACTCTGCCTTTCTGAGATTTTCTGCATTCCGGCGCTATGCCATCTCATATGCCTTCAGATGGTAACAACAAAGCTCCATATGTTAACTTCCTTATCACCATTGACAGCTGATCAATAGTTGCTGATGTGCATCGCTGCAGAAGTTCCTCCAGACACAATAAAACACCTTCAGCTACACTATCACTTATTATGATAACTGTACCATCTCTCCAACTAGACATTCCTTATCAATATCATCCTCATTCATGGGGTAAGCAATGCTTCTCTGTCCAAATTCTGGGTGTGAATCTCCCTCTGGGGAAAGCAGATGTATCTTCACAACTTGGGGCAACAATCTAAAAACCTTCAAAGCTATCCTTCAGTTATGGAATATCATCGCCATTGTCAGGGGGGTGCAAAGAACCTTGTTCTAGAACTGCTTTATCTTCATAAGTGTCATAAACAGGAGGATCTTTAAACTTGATATAGGATTTATGACTACCGTGGTCGAGCTGCCAGTCAATATTTCAACAAAACTTAGCACAATTGCTGCAACTACCGGGACAATTTAACATGTACTGTAGAACACATGCATCAGGACTCATATTGAGCCAAAAATATATGCTGCAACAACCCAATTACTTAGATCAGATCTACCACATTCATGGGCATTTCATCTATCTGGGTACTGTAGTACTGCTCGATAGCTTTTAAAATCCTTATATCATCATTTCGGACAAGGTTTATTGCAACACTCATTCGACCAAAACGACTCAATTGATCAATTCTATGAATATAAAGTTCATGATTGTTGGGAAGATCATAGTTTATCACCAAGGAACCCTGCTAAAAATCAAAACCACGAGCCCAAACGTCTGTTGTGATTAAGACACGAGTTGCGTCGGCATGAAATTCTGCCATAATTGCATCGCGTTCTTTGTGTGGCATATCTCCATGCATAGAGGACACAATGAAATTGTTACTACGTATCTTCTCTATCAACCGACCTCTGCACATCTTCTTTTGTAGCTGATTTTGTAGGTTTCGACTTATGGACCAAGTCAAATAAAGCATCTTCAGAAATAAAAGTTATCCCAAGTTCTCTTGCTTTCTGAGATTTGCGACCCCCGATATCTTCATCAACCAACAAATAGTTCATTCTCTTGCTGACAGACCCAATGATGCGCACTTCATGACTCTTAATCAGATCCTCCACCTCCTCCCTCTCTAAAAGCTGTCAAGAGTCCCACTAATCACAAAGGTCAAACAGTCTTTGGCACCTTGTGGTACCTCCTTTTGACCTTTATGTGGAGGAGGTCCTCTACTCAACCTTTCTTTGGGTATTGCGAATATGACAGCTTGAGTGATGGTAAGGGTGTCAAACTTCCACTCCTCTTTTTCAACAGCCACAAAAGATGTTTAATCCCCTCCAATGTCAATTTATGCTGTAACAGTTGTTTTAGTGCTACAGATCTAGAATATAGGCACTGGCTTTCCTTACATTGTAGAATCTGCTTCTAACACTCCACTAGAACTACATACAAGATTTCCGAGCGTTCTTTAGGGCTCCTATAGGTTACCCTACACATTGGTGGGGTAACATGTACAAAGTGGCGTCCAGTTTCAGTGAGGTGCAAGTGGGAGAAAGTTTAATTTCATACTGGAAGCGAGATGGGTTGGTTTATGATCATCCACATGAAAGCAACAAAGAAGATACATGCATATGTTGATTGAGAAAGAGAATTGCCTTTCTTGGTGAGCAAAATGTGGAGGCCAAAAAAATTATACAAGTGTCCTATGTTTGTCTTGTTTATAAGTTTGGTGTCGCTAGTAGTGAGT
The DNA here is from genome assembly GCA_009831015.1 of Picea engelmannii. NCBI lineage: Eukaryota > Viridiplantae > Streptophyta > Pinopsida > Pinales > Pinaceae > Picea > Picea engelmannii. The sequence continues at coordinate 89,782 of ML778233.1, read as the reverse complement.
ATATGGTAAAAAACATAAGGTCCAATTATGAGAAGATGGTAACTACGATTAGGATTAAAGTGGCATCTAGAAAAGCTAGAGTCAATAAGGAATCAATCCATTTTTTCATACCAAGCTCAAGTAGCTTGTTTGAGGCCATAGAGGGATTTCTCGAGGCGATAGACAAAATTGGAGTTGATTTGAACAAATCCATAATGTTTTTCCATATACATTTCTGTTGATGATTACAGCTTCGTGAGACATCCTCCGGGACACAGACTGAGTGAGTCGACCTGTGAGAGAGCCCATGAGTTGGGTATGCCCATGAGATGGGTGTGTCGTTCCTCTTTGAGACTGAGATGGAACGCCGTGTGCCCTTGTATGGGGTGAGGATGCCCATGAGATGGGTGTATCGATGTGTGTGCCCCTGTGTGGGGTGAGAATGCCCATGAGATGGGTGTGTCGATGTGTGTGCCGCTGTGTGGGTGAGGATACCCATGAGATGGGTGTGTCGTTTGAGATGAGACGATGTGTACCCCTGTGAGGGGTGAAGGTGCCCATGTGATGGGTGTATTGTTCTCCTCTGTGTAGAGAGTTGAGATGATGTGATACTCCAGATGATTTCCCTGCGAGACTTAGTGAGATAGAGATCTGTTGAGTAGGACGTACCTGTGGCTGAGCACTAGTGGGTGTGTGAGATCCCTTGCTATATTGTCTAAGAGTAAGATTTACCTGTAACCCTAATTGTGATGTAAAAGGTACAGGTTGGCCCCACCATAAAGTGAAAGATAATTAATGTAAAAGATAATTAATATTGTAATTATTAATTATATTCTGAGTTATTGAGGTCGGCCCTGTTGTGCCAATAGACACCACTTTTGATGTGTCCAGTCTACTATAAATTAAGGTGATTTCCCCATTGAGGAAACACACAACTCACATGTAATTTCAGAATTTCAGCAAGTACATCTTCTAGGGCTGAAGTGCGCACCTCTCTTGGGCGCTAGCTTCTTGGTTTTGGAGAGCACCCTTTTGTGTGCTAGGTCTATGGTGTGGGAGGTCTTTCTCTTGAGAATATAGCAAAGGATTGCTGGGTTTTCTTCCCTTGATGAGAAGGGTTTCCCAGGATAGTTCTTGTGTTCTTGTGCATGGTATTTCTTCTTGTGATCTTGGTTATTTCAGCAATTGTGAATGGTGTAGTTGCATTTGTGTATGGTTCAAGTAAATGCTAAAAATGAAATAAATCTCATGCTTGAGCCTAGCATAGTGAAAATTCAACAATTTCTTCTTGTAGATCTCTGTGCAAGAATGCGGATTTAACATACATTTTGATGGACCCCCCCATCGATGTGAAGTCGCAACTTGCAAGTGAAAGAGCAAGGTGAATGGAATTCATTTTGGCAACTTGGGCAAAGGTTTAAGTATAGGTAATGCCTTCTATTTGTGAAAATCATTTGGCAACTAATTGGGCCTTGTGTCTGTTAACACTACCGATTGTGGCTTACTTAGTCCTATAGACTGATTTGCATTTTGACAAGTTTTCTTCCTTTTGGAAGAAGGACTAGATCCCAAGTATAATTTTCCATTAAGGATTGAAAAATTTTCTTCATTGCTACATCTAATTCTGGGTGGCCACAAGGTTCTTGAAATTTTGTTGGATCTCGACTTTGAAACTTGAGCCAAAAGAGAAGAGGCTCGCTAGAATTGTGAACATGTTGACATCAATCAGAAGGATTATTGACTAGATCATTGACTACTTCCCTTGTGATATGAATCCATCTAGGACGTTGTGGAGTTGGTGCATGTTTAGGTTCAGTAGATTCATTTGTAGGAGGAGGTGGAGCAGGGGAAGATGAGTTTTCATCCTCAGTATCATTATCTAAAGAAAAAGAATGATCCAGATTCCAGAATAAAGCAATAGTGCTAGAAGGAGAAGAAAATGTCGGTATAGAAGAAGTAAAGGAGATGGTGCATGTGTTGAAGCTGGCTCATAGCTCAATGATAGCATAGACACCGAATCATGCACGTAGGGCAAGAGACCTTCATCAAACTTAATATCTCTTTTAACAATGGCTTTTCTTGTATAAGGTACAAGGACTTTATGATCTTTTACATCCTTTGAATAACCAACAAAAGTGCACTTATCACTTGTAGGCTATAAGGCTTTTCCTTTTCTCATCAAGAGTATGCGCCTAGGCTTCATTGCCAAATGCATGAAAGTGGCCTTCATTTGGTTTGATGTTATTCTGTGCTTCTTCCAGTGTAATATTTTTGAAGCCTTAGTGGGAATGCGATTAACAATCTAATTGGCACAATTGATAGCCTATGCCTACAAAATGAGGGCTTATTCCTTAGATTGGAGCATGCAATTAGCCATTTTCTTTAAGGGGCGGTTTTTTTTCTTGGCAACACCATTTTGTGGTGGTGTATATGGAACTGTGTGTTGCATTTGAATGCTCTGTGTAGTGTAGTAAGTGTTAAATTTGGTGTTTACATAGGTCGAACGCCTCAAGACAATCACTCACACAGGTTAGAGATTAGGATAGAATTGTTTACATGGTTAAAACCCTCAAAGAGGACATATTTGAACCAATGTCTCCCAATGAATCAAGTGTCTTTAATATCGAGGAGATATTTGAACCAATGGATTACTCGCCATGATTGTGAATGTGGGATTAATAAACTACAAAAGTACACTAAAGAAATACACTAAAAACACACTTTTACCTATTATACCAAGCTGATCTTAAAACTAGTTCCTATTTTCAAAATATCCTAACATCCTCCCTAAGAACAACTTGGGATATCATTGAAGGATTTACAAGAATGACAAAAGGAGAGGGAAAGACACAGCCTATCCCCCCTTGATGACAACTTCCTGAATTCCTAACATAGACTGAAGCTTTAAGAACTTGGCTTCTGTGAGAAGCTTCGTGAAAATGTTGGCAACTTGATCATTTGTACAACAATAGAGCACTTGAAGGGTGATCCTGAAGAACTTTCTGAATAGATGATGCTGAACTGGCTTCATGGCGAGCTGAATGATACTCTGACTATCACACCATAGAATGGTTGGATGCTGCTGCTGGAATCTAAACTTTGTAAGGATCTGTCTAAGCCAAAGAGCTTTTTGACTTATACGAACTGTTGCTCGATACTTTTCTTCTGCTGAAGAAAGAGAAGGGGCATTTTGTTCCTTGCAAGCCCAAGCAACAGGTTTGGAGCCAAGGCTGAAAACATGTCCTGCACTAGACTTACAATCATTAGGGTTACCGGGTAGAAAAGATAGAGCATTGTAATTGTGGTTGGAAAATTTTGTGTTCAATCTCGAGTACAGACTACAGCAAAGATGTTTACTTAGACAGTAGTCATTTCTTGAAGCTGTTATGCCTATAACAGTCATGTTATCCACTATGTGGTATAATTTTATTTTAATGGAGTTCTCCCTTCAAACTTCAAAAAAGAAGTAAAGATTGGGAAAAATGACGTCTACAGCCTGTATATGGTCTTGTAAAATTCTTGAAGTATGCGTTTTATGAGTTAAAGAGTTAACAAAGATCTGTACAAGAGTGGATAGGGGCACAAAGGATCTTAGGGTCCAATCATAGACATTAAGGGGATTGTTATGCACTTTTTTATTATACCTTAAACAGGGCTGACTAAACATAATTCAAGAGAAATTTATTTTCTTTTTCTGTCAATGATCACTCCGAGATGTTGTAGTTGTTGTGTGGTACTGGTAACTTGTAGATCCATTGTGGAAGGCAGCGCTTGCATGGTAGAGGTAGTTTGTAATTCAAAATACAATGAAGGTGGCCGATGATATGTTATGAAGGGCACATGGTCCTTATCTTAAATGGTTTTTCATCTGATTACTTTGTGATTTTTGTTGGTATTCGAATGGCAGAATATTATGCATTCCTCCATAGTATATCTCATAGGATTCAAATTGAATGAACTGAATGCCCCAATGATAGATAGGAAAACCCTATGGAGGCATAAGAAATTAAAATAATTGAATGGTGACGGTTTTTCTACTTTTGGAAGGGTTGAACACCTTTCTAAGGGGCAAAACTAATTTGCAACAAAGTGTAAATGGTGGCTGCAGGAATAACAACTTTTTGTTGGTGGATTTTCGAGGTAAAATGTTTGAATCAAAATGTTGTATTATATTTCATACAAACTCACAACAGACAAAATGTTCAGTGGAGTTTCTTCTAGTTTTTATTTGGTTACTGTTGCCGCCTTATACACACCTGGGAGACGTGGAAGAAATCTTCAATCCACTCGGTGTGTCCTTGGGGGCAAGTGAGAGTTAAGGTGTTGTCACCTAATCCTCAACTCCTCCGTCTAGGCCAACTCCTAGCGAAGC